>JAHHUM010002527.1:0-57333 GCA_036173005.1 Crenichthys baileyi
CTGGGACATCCTCTATTCAGTAAATACCTCACACAACGTATACTCACAATCATATGCATGCACTAGGTAACAGGTAACATGGTCTTTATTACATAAAAAATGTTATAAAGACACATAAGCAGCTATGACACAGAGAGTGTGCAGTGTGCCATGCAAGAAAGAAAGGTGACAACCACTAGAAAAAAAGCAGTACACCATACATATCTGCTTCCAAGTATAGAACATTTAGTCCGTTTAAAACTATGCCATATATTATGAACATTTATTTTTAAAGATACCACACAGTTCTTTATTCTGCAATTTGCTATTGACTCTCTGATGCTTTTTGTTCCCAGTCACTTCCAGGGTGTTTGTGGTTTAAGAGATATCACAAGTGAACTTAGAAATGAATTTTCCCTTATTGCATATTATTAATTCAGTTGAATTAATTTGTATTTCTGGACAGGCTTAGAAAGAGGAAAGATGCTTATCAGTTGATAACACTTAAACAGTTACATTGGGGGTGTGACCAGACTGAGTCCTCTTGCCATAGGTTAATTTGTGTTAGTTTCTTAAGTCAGAGGGTGTGAATGGCTTGACCTTAATTAGAAAAAAACACCCTATAAAATTTACATTGATGCTGATAAACTGAATGTCAATTTGAGTCAAGAGAAGTGGTTTTATCAAAGAGCAGTGGTCTAGTTTTGAGCAATATTTGCTTGTGTGGGTTCCCCAGATATTTGGTGTTGGGGTGACACAGGACAGCTGTTCAGACCAGAAAGGTTAGAGGTATTTATAATAAAGAATTACCTTAGGATTTGCTGAAGTGTGGGTTCAAACACATTCAGATTTAAGTGGGATGATGCAATGGGCTGGTGTGCTGGCTTCTTTTTCAGAACAGGGCAGACTTTGCAGATAAGTAAATATTGTTTGGCCTTTGCTGGAGGAAGGGAGAGAGTGCACTGCTAAGTCAAACTCACCAGAGCAGAAAGACAAAGAGAAAACCACAAGTGGAACAAACAAGATTTAATGCCCCAAGGAGTTTATGATAAAATAACAATGTCAAAACATTGTCAAAACACTAAGTCCACCTATGGTTTAGCTGCATTAAATTCAAGGACAGCCACCCTCAACCTTCTTGTACTTAAATTAGGAGTCCCCAAATGGACTGTGACTTGTATCAAGTAGCACACATCTTTCTTTACACACGAATAGGTTTGACAGGATTAAGGTCTTTGCCTTTGACCTGATAATAGGACAACAAGAAAAGCAAAGAAAGAAGAAAAAAAACATTTCTATGAAGAGTTACCGATGCATTTTTCACTAGTACAAGCCTATATTTCTTTAATTAATGTTACTGATATATTGATCTATTATGCTAACACCTCAGTCCTTAAATTTTAATATGTAACAAACTTTAAATGATCAGAAATTCTAAGAAGGTGTATGCAGCTGCAAAAATAGAAAAGAGGACACTTGATTATGGTGTTATCCATCTTCCTCTCCTTCCCACAGTGATCTAAGCCCTCCTTACTGAGTGTGTGCTGTTCTTGTTTTGTGTTCCTAAAGTCCAGCATATACATTTTACATGTACAGGGGTTGGACAATGATACTGAAACACCTGGTTTTAGACCACAATAATTTATTAGTATGGTGTAGGGCCTCCTTTTGCGGCCAATACAGCGTCAATTCGTCTTGGGAATGACATATACAAGTCCTGCACAGGGGCGGGGAATTTTAAGCCATTCTTCTTGCAGGATAGTGGCCAGGTCACTACGTGATACTGGGGGGGGAAAAACGTTTCCTGACTCGCTCCTCCAAAACCCCCAAAGTGGCTCAAAATATTGATCTGGGACGTGCAGGCCAGGGGAATGTTAAACTTCACTTTCATGTTCATCAAACCAATCTTTCACCAGTCTTGCTGTGTGTATTGGGCATTGCCTGATACATGGCACCCCTTCAGGATACAATGTTTAAACATTGGATGCACATGGTCCTCAAGAATGGTTGGGTAGCCCTTTGGCAGTGACCCCCCCATCTAGCACAAGTATTGGGTCAAGGAAAAGCCATGAAATCGCAGCCCAAAACCATCACTGATCCACCCCCATGCTTCACTCTGGGCATGCAACAGTCTGGGTGGTACGCTTCTTTTGGGGTTCTCCACACCGTAACTCTCCCGGATGTGGGGGAAAAAGTAAAGGTGGACACATCAGAGAACAATACATGTTTCACATTGTACACCCCAAGATCTGCGCTCCTTGCGCCATTTAAAACCGACGTTTGGCATGGCATGAGTGACCAAAGGTTGGGTATAGCAGCCTGGCCGTGTATATTGACCCTGTGGAGCTCCGACGGACAGTTCTGGTGGAAAAAAGGAGAGTTGAGGTGCCCATTTAATTCTGCCGTGATTTGGGCAGCCGCGGTTTTTTGTTTTTGGATACCATCCCGGGTTTGCACCCGAACAACCCTTTCAGACAGCTCCCCTTTGCGTCCACAGTTAATCCTGTTGGATGGGGTTCTTCCCTCTTGGTGGTATGCTGACATTACCCGGATACCGTGGCTCTTGATACATCACAAAGACTGCTGTCTTGGTCACAAATGAGCCAGCAAGACGTGCACAAAATTTTTTTCTCTTTGAACTCTGGTATGTCACCCCAAAGTTGTGTGCATTTCAAATTTGAGCCAAAATGTGCTCTTACCCTGGTAATTGAGCCTTGGCACTCTGCTCTTACAGGTGCAATGTGCAATCAATGAAGACTGGCTACCAGGCTGGTCCAATTTAGCCATGAAACCTCCCACACTACAATGACAGGTGTTTCAGTTTCATTGTCCAACCCCTGTACATGAACTTTGATGACATTCTGTTCTCAATCTATAGGGTTCAGTTTGTTGATAGACCCACTGTTGCCAGCAATAGCAACTTTAACTATCCTGTAAACATCTTCCACAAGGTTTAGGAATGAGTTCATACATAGACGAGAAAACCAGAATTGCTGCCTCAGCTATAATTCATAGCAAAGGTGTTCAAGAAGGTTGAGGTCAGGACTCTGTGCAGGACAGTCAAGTTTCTTCACGCCAAACTTTACTCACCTGCAGCCATGGAAGTGATTCTAACACTGGAACTCATTGATTTGGTAGTGTTACCCAATACCTTTGGCAATAAAGTGTATGTACCACCTCTATCTGATGCTGGTGTTGTTCCTGTTGACCGTAGCAGAACAGCAATCATGCTGACTGTCTGAAATAGGGATTTTATAATTGACTTCCACAATGAGAGAGCCTTTGCCCGAGCTCTTGTCGATGCCTAGCGCTTTCAAACTTCTTCAGGCGGACTTGTGCATGATGGAGAGATCTTTACAATGTTGTGTTTCTATATTGTGAATTTGATGTTGTACCATGCTCAGTGTATCCAAAATTCTGGAGAGTTGCTCATGAAACCATTTAGTTCATTTAAACAATAATCAAACACCTTGACCTTTTACCAATGTTGCCATGTTCTACAAAATTTTCAATGTATTTGATTGGGAATTTTTTGGAATAGACCATCTCAAGGTAGCACATATTTGCTAACTGCAAAGCACATGATTCAAGTTACAAAAAAAATGCAATTGTACTCACCTATTGTTATTCTGATACACCGAAATAGAATGTAGTGCAGCCATTTGCCATTAGGAATAACGTATATAGTAGCGTCCACAAGTGTGTGGCTTAATATCGGTATAAATATAGCTATTCTATGAAGGCCTCAGAGATTTGTTACAAAACATTAATAAGCAACAGAATTATTAAGACCAAGGAACACAACAAACAGTTCAGGAATAAAGTTGTGGAAAGGCTTAAAACAGGATTAGATTATAAAACAAAGATCTCAAGCTATGAACATCTCAAAGATCACTGTTCAGTCCATTATCTGAAAAAAACAGAGTATGGTACAACTGCAAACCTCTCAAGTTTTCTTAGATAGAAAACTCTTAACCAAATAAATAATAAATTGAATTTGACTGCACATGATTCGATTAAACTGAATTTGTAAAGTGCCTTGAGATGACATGCGTTTTGATTTGGCGCTATGAAATGAAGTGAAGACATGACATCAACCTAAATGGAAAGGGTGGGCAAGGCGACTAACATTCAGAGATGATGCCAGAAGGTCCATGGAGCTGCAGTGATCCACAGATCAGGTGGGAAAATCTATCAAAAGGACAACTATTAGTCATGTGCTCCACAAATGTAACAATTGTTACACAAAACTATAGGAAGTCCTGTTTACAGTTCACCACAAACCATAAAAAGGTCACAGAAAAAACATATGGAAGAAGGTGCTCTGGTCAGATGCTATGTGTAATAGCACTGGAGATTATCCTAAACAGACAATTCTCACAGTGAAACATGATGGTGTCAGCATCATGTTGAGAGAGAGAACAACCCTAAACATACAGCCAGAGCTACAATAGAACGGTTTAGATCAAGCCATTATCCAGGTCCAATCAGACCTAAATCCAATTGAAAATCTGTGGTAAGACATGAAAATTACTGTTCACACAGGTTTTTTATCGAATCAGATTAAGTTTAATCTATTTTGCAAAGAGGATGTACAAAACTGGAAGAGACAAAAGGTGGTTCCACAAAGTATTGACACGATGCCAACGGCACACTTTTCATAAATGTATTTGCAAAAAGTACGAGTACGAGTACCTTAAAAACCATGTAACATTTTCCACTTCACAGTTATGCAGTTTTTTGTATGGATCTGTCTCTTAAAATACATTGAAATTCGGTGATTGTAACATAAAAAAATGTGAAAAGATTTAATTACTTGTACACACTACATTTTAGTATGTTGCTCTTTTTCCTCTCGCTTTCTTTCACCTCCACATTTCCCTCATCAATTAGGTGATATTAGGCCTGCTTCTTCCACCGTCCATTCTGAGTCTGGAGTTCAAAAACAAGGATGAGATGTCCTACATGCCACAGGATCAGGACACCTACCTGCAGGAGAAGGAAGAGGAGGAGCCAGAGAAGCCGGTCAAGGAAAAAGAGGAGGAGGACATGGAGTTCACAGTAAGATCTTACTGTGAGACGCAGTACAACTCCGTGGTGAGAGAACCCACCTCAGCCCCGCATCTCAGAAATTATACACATATTCAGACAAGACAACACACTCACACTTTGTTTGGTTCCAGAACTGATCCCATCCCAGATTATTTGTGCCTTTATAAATAGCTCTTGTGGATATTTTTTTTGTATTGTTCTTATTGTCCACAATGAGAAATGAACAAACACCTGCACACAGTCGTCCCCCTAAACTTACTCGTTTCTCTATTCTGGCCAGCTGGACAGTTCCAGTAAAAATTGGCCTTTCTTGTTTCTTGTTGTCTTAGCAAAGACTTGGTGTGGAGTTGTAGCGTCTCAGTCTGTCGCCGACTTTGGGTACCCTCATGTGTGTTCCTCCCTCTATCCTTTTCCGCCTCTCTTTCTTTCTGCTCTTGTTCTTTTCCAAGCTTCCTCTTTGCCTCTATATTTATTTCTGACGTTTATCCTATAAATCCTGCCTGTCTCTCTTGCTCTTCCTATCTTTACTATCTTTTTTTCCTCCAAACTTAGGTCTGATTGAGGTACAGTACTGTATGCCAGCCGATTGCTGCCCCTCACTCTCTCCCATCAGTGTGGTTTGCTGCAGCACACCACTCAGCATGTCAGCTGCTGAGCATGGGAGGCCCAGGCTTTTGCATTATATAACTGTGTCTGCCAGATACTGCAGGGCTTTAATCATGCAGAGTCTGAGCACATTCTCCCAGCTCACAGTGGAAGAGTTGGTGCATCTCCACAGACATGGATGTACAGCAGGAATAGGATCCGTTCTGTTTCAGTTGGTCTGGTGATGATTCCCTGATCCAGTTTGTGTTTTCTTCCAAACAAAGACTTGGGATTTGAAAAGCCGTTTCAATCCCCAAACTGGATCAAGTCATCATCTCAAGAAGTGACTAAACTGAAATTGTACGTTTTCAGCGCCACTGTACATACTATCCATCTGCATACAGCTAAGCCAGTCAGCAAGCCAGTGCAAATAATCATAAAAACTGAGCTTGTACCACTTACTTGAAGCCCTCTGGTATTAAACAAAACACAAAACACTTTGCCCGGTAATGCATTTGTAACGATCTTTTTGTTGTTGCACTGGCTTCTGACTGCTCAGACACACATTCAAGTTCTTATGAATCACAGACAGATTCATACACAAACTGCTTCACCACAGAGGGAGATTGTATTGTTGTAACCTCAGATGCTTTACATAAACCACACTGTAATGAATTGTGTCACATCTTGAATGAGCAATGAGTATGTTGGTTGCAGTAAAGGCATGGTGTGATTTACACACTGGCACCTGTATCTGTTCCTGTCAAAATTTCGGTGAGTGTGCCTGGGATAAAACAGCGTTTGACACATTTGGAAGATGTGTGCATACCTAAATGTAGGCCCATTTTCTGTGATTTCAGGCTAATTTTGCAACAATTGTTTTAGCTAGACCATACTATGTTCAAAACTAGGGTCAGCTCTCAAGCATAGAGTGTTGATCAGAAGTTTACATACACTCATCGTTTGCATGAATGTCATATTAATTTTGGGCATTAAAGACATATTTAAATCAGTCGTTCTCCAGGACGTAACGATTATTCAATAAACGCCTGTAGTGATTTTACAAAACAAGAGTTGGGTGCACAAGTCTGAATTAATTTTCATATTTTTTCTTCTTCAAACAGTAAAAATATACATACAGGTTCAAGTATTGTACATACACCCATTCTGATATTTGGACAAAAATCCATTAGGAAGTTGTTGAGAAATCGCTTGCCTATAGGCATCAACAAGGCACTGTCATAATTCTGGCCGGATATTTGACCACCCTTTTTAGAAGAAATGCTATAGCTTTAGTTAAACTGGTTTGGAGCCTGGTATGGAGCAAACCTTTAAACATAGCCCGTGCATTTTTAATAGGGTTGAGGTCAGGGCCATTCCACAAGCTTAATGTTAACCTGCTTTATCAATATTTTTGTACAAGTTTCAACCATCTGACGAAACCATCTGTTACCCTGATGACAGGAAATTGTTTCAGATGTTCAGAAAACATCCTAAACAGCTTTGTGGAGCTGCTGAGAGTGCAACTGGTTTTCTGATCTCCATATGTGTTATGCATTTGGAAAAAACCTGTGACCATGTTGTGGGGGGAGCTGCAATAGTATGGGGTGCGGGCGATGCTTTTAAGTCCTTGAAAAACCAAGGACTAGATTGTTTGTAGCGGTCATGGAGAGGATCTCAAGGAATAGTTGTGGAGAGGACTGTGTCTGATTTGGGAACCTCAGTGTCCTCAGTGTCTCAAATTTAGTTTTTGCAAAATATCTCCTTCTTATTGGTATCTTCAAGCCATGACCTTTAGCTTGCACTGGAGTGGTTTGCAGGTGAATGTGAAGCAGTCCGGATGAGGGCCAGCACCTGTAAATGTTAGACCATGGTTCTCAATCAGAAAGAGATGGATTGCTCACTGCAGCACTGGATTGCTCACAAGAAAAACCCATGATCTAACTGTGTCACTGTCAGAGTGATTGTCAGAGTGATTGTCTTGCAATCTGAGGGTTGTGGGTTTGATTCCAGCTTTCTCCTGCTGCATGTTGAGGTGCCCCTGGGCAAGGCACTTAACCTCAAATTGCCTACTGATTTGTGTATCGGTGTTTGAATGTGTGCATGCAATGAGTGCGTCTGGGTGAATGTGCCTCTAGGTCAGTATGACTGGAAAGGCGCTATATAAGTTCAGTTTAATGTTCA
Source organism: Crenichthys baileyi (assembly GCA_036173005.1). Taxonomy (NCBI): domain Eukaryota; kingdom Metazoa; phylum Chordata; class Actinopteri; order Cyprinodontiformes; family Goodeidae; genus Crenichthys; species Crenichthys baileyi. Next base: position 7,801 of record JAHHUM010002527.1, read on the forward strand.
ATACACTGTAAAATATGTATCGTCATTATTATCTATTAAGCAGGCCACAATGGCAGCACATAGTTGGGCGCCGACTGTGCATGGGGAGTGTCAACGCTACCGATAAAACTATCTGGTCTCAGCGACATCCATTGTGTGTTAAAGGTGGCAATTGATGTGTGTCTATTAATATGGCATGCCGTAACACTCCTAATGTGCTACCCATTTAGAGGGTGCTGACCACCAGAAAGTGCCTGCTCCAAAGTTGACACCTTCAAGTGTCACTGAAATTTAAAGCTGTCCCCAAGGACAAACCAATATCCACTGAAAACAGGTTTTATGGTCAGAGAGGAAAAGATTTAGCTTTTTGGCCACAAGACGAACAAAATGTCTGAAAGAGTCAAGGTGAAGCTTTTAAGTCTAAGAACACAGTACAACCTGTCAGCCATGATGATGGCAACATCATGTTAATGGTGTTTTTCACTGCAAGTGGTACTTGTGCACTGAGCAAGTGGGTAGAAAAAATAAGACCAACGACTACCTCCAAATTCTTCAATTTTGATAAAAGGAAAAAACAAATATTGAGCAGCAATATGCGTGGACCCTGTTAATGGCTAAATTGTTTGTCTGCAACTTCCTAATGGACACCTAAGCAGATATTACTGGGTGTGTATGCTTACATTTGAGCCTGTATGTATGATTTAAACCCTTTCTGGATTAAAGGAAATGTACATTAAATTCCAACTTGTTCACCCAGTTCTTATTAATCACTGTAAAAATCACTATAGCTGTATGTTGAATTATCAGACCACCCTGACAGAAAAAGTCATTGAAATAAATCATTAAAAGGTAAAAACTATTATGACATTCATATCAGTGAAAAGTGTTTGTAAACCTCTGACTGTCAGTGTGCATATTAGTTCTTTCTACACTTACAATACAATTCTGTGGATAAGCTCCCTCAGTGAAATGGTGTTGCTTTTACATCAAGACCATGACCCATTAAAAAACAGTGGGCTCTGAACCCTGTCTCATGGATTTAAAAAATGTGTCACAGATTGATACGAGATATCTATGTTTTATCTTTTTCCTCTTAATACTTTGTCCTCTTCCTGTCTCTATCTCTTTGTCTGTCTCCTGCCTCCTAATTGTTGTCTGAGACACAATCCATGAGTGTCTGTGTCCTCGTCATACCGTGTTAAAATACCAGCCTTCACTCAAACTCCACCTCACACAGACATTTTACATTTTTGGAATGATAGCATTGCCTGCGCTTGCTTCTTTAATTACAATATAAAAAAAAACTGCTGTTGGTCATGATATAACCCTCTTCTTCACCTTTTTTTTAATTTCTTTTATCCAACCCTTCCTTTTTCCACCTCCTCCCCTCCAAATACTTGTCCTCCTCTCTATCCTCATTTTACATCTCCTCTGCATTTCCATCCACCACATTCCCCTCCTTCCCACACCGTTCTTTCCTGAAACCTCACACCTTTCCCACCCTCGTCCCTCACTTGCTCTGTGTGGGCTTCGCACTCGCCCAGGCAATGCTGGGTAAGGTAACCACAGAGACATCTAGAAAGAAGGATGTTGAGGAGGTTCAGAGCCGCCACCGCCTTATCCCCATGGGACGCAAGATATACGAGTTCTACAACGCTCCGATTGTCAAGTTCTGGTTTCATACGGTCAGTGTCGGCTTTAGCAACACCTCCCATATTCTCCTGTGGAAATTGTTTCTGCTGACTATGCAGCCACAGTTTTTTGGCCATTAACATCTACTTTCTTACACAGCCTCCATTGTCATTAGGCTCCTGTTCCATAGTGTCATTAAGCAGCTTTGCTGAGGTGTTAAAGTTAAGTGAGAAGGGGGAGACTCCTAAGAGCAGCAGGCTGAAAAAGAAAAGTAGGAGGGAGATAAATCATTTACTGTAAAACTGTTAATTTAACAACACAAATATATATTTAACCCTTTGAGTTTTGATGTAATGCTTCTGGCAATTCATACATTAAATAAACATTTGATTTACCTTTAGATGGTTATGACAATAAGATGAGCAGTGTGCATCAAGATTCTGTCTCTCTTGCTGTATTCGAATCCTGTTTATAGCTAGTGTTTGGTGTCGCTTCCGCCTGCGAGCAAGTGCATAATATTTCATACAAGCTGATCCTTTGTTTCCTACGCTTGGATGCCTTCAATTTGCTTGTTCAATGGGAACATCTCGTTAGCAATAGGAGGGGTTTTTATTCTTTATTTATGTAAGGAAAATATTTTAACTATGTTTTTCCCCTTCTTTCTTCCCCTTCACCAACCTCCCTTTTCTGTCATTGATGTTTAAGATGTACTTATAGAGCAAATGGTTGGTTTCTTCACAGAATGTGGTATTTAACTTATTACACAATTTATATTCTTACCTGTCACCTGGTGCGGAGCGCTGCCATGGTTTTAATAATCAGACTCAAAGTTTTTCATGCATGTGGGATTTAATGGGAAAAGTCTCTGTCACCCATATTACAATCACTTCAGCGACTTACATCAGTGGTATGCTTGACTTGCAGCACATGAATAAGTTATTCCTGTTCACATTACTATTGCTTTATTTTGCACTATAAATCTGAACATTTAAATCTGAATTTAAATGTTCAGTTACTGCAAAGCTTCGCAATGTGTTTTAAAATGGACATGAACATATATGACAGCTAAAAGATCAACATAATAATAAAGTTTTTTATATCTATTTTAACAAAATGCCATGTGAACCATTTCTCTAATAAACAAATCTAAGATGTGCCATTCATTGCCAATGACAAGCCCAGGATTACGAAGTTTAAGTTCTTAACAAGACTATTGCATTAGCACAGTCCCTAGTCTTGTTAAGGCCTAACGTGGCACTGAAATAGCAATAAACATCAAAAATTTATTCTAAGAAGGTGGCATGTAAACTTTCTTTTTTCCTGACAACTCTGGCTAAGGCTAGCCCCACCTCAGGGTTAATTAAGAAGCTGAGCTAGCTAGCAAATTTGGCTTTAACACCAACACTGTTGCTGATCGTTTTAAGGCATAAAATTTTACTAAAATAGGTAACTTTAAAAATCTTTTATAAAAAGGTGGCATTTAAACTTTTTCTCTGACAACCAAATCAAGGATGTGCTGTTAAATGGTAATGACTGCTTTAGTTTTGTTGTTTGCTAACTAGTTTGACTTTAGTGTTAAAACTGTCACTAATCTTGGTAAGGCATAAAATATTATATAATCAGAATCAGCTTTATTGCCAAATAGACAGGAAAGGAATTTGACATAATAATGGAAATATATACACAATTGACTTGACAATAGAATATAATGTGCGATCAGTCCAAGTATGCATGGTGTTGTTCTGGAAGTCTGACTGTCAAGTGTTCATCAGAGGAACAGCCTGGGGGAAGAAACTGTCTCTGTGGCAGCTGGTTTTAGCAGACAGCGCTCTGTGGTGCTGACCTGAAGTTAGAAGGCTAAACAGTTTGTGTGCAGGGTGTGTGGGGTCTGCAGAGATTTTAGCTGCCTCTTTTCCTGACCCTAGACCTGTGTAAGTCCTGGAGGGAAGGTCAGTCCTGATGATTCTCTGCAGACCTGATTGTTCGTTGCATTCTGGACCTGTCCTGTTTTGTGGATGAGCCAAACCACACTGAGATGGACGAAGACAGGACAGACTCAATTATGGCAGTGTAGAAGATGACCAACAGCTCCTGTGAAAGGTTGTACTTCTTGAGTTGCCTCAGGAAGTCTCTGCTGGGTCCTCTTCTGAACATTGTCTATGTGTAAGGACCATCTCAGGTTTCGAGAAATGGTGGTTTGGAACCAGAAGTGGTCCACAGCAGACACAGTGTTGTTGAGGATGTTGAGGGGAGTGTGTGGGGGTAGTGTTCTCCAAAAGTCCACCATCATCTCCACAGTCTTGAGTGGGTTAAGTTCCAGGTGGTTTTCTGACCACACTAGTATACCAGCCGATCCACCTTCTGTCTGAATGCTAACTCATCACTTCCCTGGATCAGACCAATAACAGTGGTGTTAACCGCAAACTTCAGGAGTTTGCGCTGACGTGTAAAGGCATGGTATATTATGTAATATACTGAAATACCAATTAACTTTTAAATGAATTGAAATGGTGGCATGTAAACCTTTTCACATTTGAGATGTTCCACTTATCGGCAACAACAGCCCCAGTATTGAGAGTTTTGTTTTCTAACAAGTGTGATTTTAGCATTCGTGCTGTCACTAATATAGTAAAGGTATACTAAGTTGATATATTCATTTATAATACAACCCATAAATACACATCAGCTTTATGGGAATGAGACAGTTTGCTGAAGCAAAATCTTTAGTTAGAATCCAATCCAAATGTTTTGGGTAGGATTTATTACAAAAATAAAGTAGTTGATGTTATTGGAATGCAACAGCTATTAATAATTAAATTAATTATTTGTTTTAGGACTAGGATCAAAGTCACTTCGTATGAGAGAGAGCAGGCAGAGTTACATGGCTCTGCAGATAAGCATGATTTTACCATCATTTTAAAAAAAATGCAACATAATTGAGGAGTTCACATTTTAGGCTGTCTTCAGCATTTGATATTAGCGATTTGCAAAATTAGCATGGTGCAAAATTTGTGTCGTACACCATACTGTTTATGCAGCCAATACACCTCTGTAGAAAAACTGTTTTCTTTCTAGAAGACTCTTGCATGTTTTGTGCTTCTCACTGACCCTGGAAATTGCCTACTCAGTCTTATTCACACCGTGACAACTTGTTGGAGGATTCCTTTTGTCAGGATGAACATACATAATGACTTATGTATGGTGTGTTTGTTCCCTGACAGGAAAATATATCAGATTTTTATCTTCTAACCTACCAAACAGGACCATTTAAGATTAAAATTGGACGGTTCTGGTAACCAGACAATTTCTCTGTGCATCTCTAGTTTTGGCTCTCTTAGACTATTAGGTAAGCCTCTGGATTCAACTTATTTATATTAAATCAGACACCAATTGATGTATCGATTGTGAGTAAAGGTTTACCTCTTTTTAAACCTGTACTAAGTGTACAGTGTTGCCCCTAGTTTTTTTTCCAAGAAATTTAATGCAGTTGAGATTTGGTTTCATGTATTGTGATTATCTAGATGAAAAGCACAACAACAAATATGTCACCAAAATAAGACACTGCTCATTCTCTTTCTGCTTCTGTACTCTCATGCAGATGGCATATGTGGGATACCTGATGCTGTTTAACTACATTGTCCTAGTCAAGATGGACCTGTGGCCTTCTCCTCAAGAGTGGATTGTCATTGCTTACATTTTCACTAATGGCATTGAAAAGATGAGAGAGGTAATAGATCATGGTTTTGATGCAATGTACACATGAAATCGATAAATAGGGAACAGGATAAGCAATATAGCTACATTAGAGAAAGGGAAAAGTTTCAAAGGTTTATGTCTATGTCATGAAATAGTTCATAAAAAATAAGGAAATTAGTGATGGATCTGTGAAAGCACATCAAAGCGGAGAAAAGGAGAAGCAAGATGGTGACGAAGATGAAAGGAGGACCCAGAAATGAAAAAAAAAAAACACAAACAGTAAACAGAAAATGCATTGTGGCCATGTAATAAGTTCTGCCCTACTCTGAGCTTTTTTGGTAAAGTAAGTGTATGGAATGTATAAATCATTGTGTCACATCATTTTCAACTACACTGTATATGCTTCCTCAGATGTAAAATTGTCTGATTGGTGACCTCATACTGCCCTCTCATGGTGATCATGATACAATGCAGTTATACTCTCCTATTTCTGTCACTTTCTCATGTCATTTTTTTCACTGTTCTGTTTCTCAGCTTCAGTATTTATGAACTCTACTTATTATTAGTCCTAAGTGACCAAATCTCCCCACTGTTTTCTAGATTCTTATGTCAGAGCCGGGAAAGTTGCTACAGAAGGTGAAGGTGTGGCTACAAGAGTATTGGAATATCACTGACCTCATGGCCATCCTCATCTTCTCCGTCGGCATGGTCCTGCGTCTCCAGGAGCCGCCGTTCATGAGCTACGGGCGGGTCATCTACTGTGTCAACATCATCTACTGGTACATCAGGCTGCTCGACATTTTTGGAGTCAACAAGTACCTGGGTCCCTATGTGATGATGATTGGCAAGATGGTGAGAGGAGACGGGTGGAGTTTAGTTTGGTTGCCTCCTGTCTTTATCACAATTGTTTTATACATAATCAATTTTTCTTTGACAACTGTTTACTTTCTGATTTTGTTGAACATGAACTATGTTGACTGTTTAATATAACTGAGTTCCATGATTACAAAGATGTAATCTCTAAACCTGTTCAAAGAGAACCCCTGTGTCTCTTAACCAGTTTTTTTTATCTCAACAAGTACAAGATCAGAGCCTCACATTTATGCACACAGATCTAAATCAGTAACTAGCTGATACTTGACTGTTTCTGACACAATCTGTGTACCGGTGGTCTTAAAGTCTTTGATATGAAAATTAGCTGTTAGGTAAAAAGGGAGGTTTGCATTTGCATTAAATGATTCAGTCAAGCCATTGGGTGATGGGTCCTTTCAAGATCATAAGCCAGTTTCATGTCAGGGTAAGTAAAGAGATGAAATTATACTCAGAGAAAAAGGTGTAAAACAATGTTTTATAAAACAAAAAATATTTAATTTTTGTTTCTAGAAATAACTTTATGATCTTTTCATCCACATAGATAAATTTTATTTATTTAAAGCAGTTCAAGTGTGAAATTACTCTAATCAATCAATTTTACAAATATTCGTGTAAATTCAACTTTTATTGCTGATCACATGCTCCTTTAAAAAAAAGATTTAAAATCTATATTTTTAAATAAAAAAAAAATCCAACCTTTAATTGGAATATATTTAATCGAGGGAGAAAAAAATCCCATTTGAAGTTTTAATTAGTTTTTTCACACTATTTCGCAGCCCAACCGAAGCATTTTTTGGCTCTTCTTTTTCTGGTTCATCAACATATCTAGTGAGAGTAAGACTGCAGCAATACTTAATACTAGGACGCACCTTTATTAGCTACGCATTTCGGCTTGTGGCCCTCACCTGGGTCAATACTAAACACCAAAGAGTTTATGCTTAAATAAAAAAGTAAAACAATTTAAATGGACCAATCTCACATTCACACATAAACTGCCTAGCCCATCGGCATTCAAAGGGATGGTGCTTGCTAACTGGTTCAACCAGAGACCTGGACCCCTTCAAATTTAAAGGGGAAATCCCCTGACACATGTAAAAGTAGTTCATTCCCAAAGAGGCACTGGAAAATGCAGGCAACTTAAAATTTCCCAAAGCATTCACACGAAACTCTGAAAAATATAAATTCTCAACTAATTCTTTGTCCCTCTCTGTGCACCTTGGGTGCTCTGAATTGGAGCTATATACATATAAACAGATAATGTCAGTGAAGTTTTGCCAAAAGTTTGGGATCTCATCAAAATATCTAAAAAACTTGACCTTGGGAATTATAACATGACATGGATGTCAAAATGGGAAAGACGAAAACATGGCATTCAAGTCAAACAGATGTTTTTGATCTTCATAAATGTGGAAATGGCTATTGAAAATTTAAACTAAACTTTCCCATATCTGCAGTGTAGTCAGTAAAATTTAAATAACTTAAAAACAGCTGGGAATTTGGCAGACATCCTGGATGGGGAACCAAGTTTATCTTGTTCAAATTCTAAGATGTGTACAGAGGTTGAAAGATTTCCAATACTCACTGATAGAGTAATGCAACAGAGTGGCATTTCATTTCATTTAATTGCACTTATTTTATTTGCTTTTTACAGACATTGTGCATTAATGAATTTTATACAGCATAAATGTAAATGCCTCCAATTACAGCCTAGACTGACTGTGTTATAATCTGCCTGTTTTGGGGGTTTTGAGTTTGTGTTCTGTTTACTTTCTCTGCACTGCCGTGTTCATCACTTGCTTTATTTCAGTTCCTTTAGGTTTATTAGATTAATTCTGGTGTTTAGGTTTTTGTTACTTCCCTGGATTCCTATTTTATATGTTTTAGTTTGTATTTCCTTATAGATCAGGGCCCGTATTCACATAAAACAAGAAGAAAACAAATGTGTTCCTTGTAATCAATGGAGACAAATTAAACGCTGATAGAATTTAGACTGGATTCTGAAATCATGTGTAAATCATGATGAACAAACTTAGCAAAATTAAATTAGTTGTCACAGCATCAAAATGTTTGAACTTAGCTTATTTACATACTCATCATTATTTTGATTTGCTTATTACTATGTTTACTCGCCATGTTGGTCGTTTTCATACTGCATCTATTTTATATTAATTAATTTTATATTAATATTGAAATTCTTTATTTTACTGTGATCTCATTCATGTATAATGAGGTTTAGTATGGTAAAATGACCAAAACAAAATGGAGAAAAAACGGTGGAGAAAACTGAACAGACCAGAGGAGCAGAGCCTGCTGGTGGAGGAGAAGAGAGGAGTGTTGAGATGTAGATTTGGTCCTGGGATCACAGTGCGAACAAACAGCCATTCCCAGGCAGATCAATGTGTCTTTCCCTCTGCTTTCAGCACCAGCCTAGACTGTGAGTAACGCTGGTACTTGTTGCAATCAGAAGCTAGGGAGGAGATTGCAGCACACCAGCAAACATCTGCACAGACGGTTGTCTAGAGTTTGTATTTATGTATATATATATTAGACGTTGTATACTTTGACAGATTGCCGTTGTTTGTCCCCTTGACAGATGATATAGGCTGATGGTACAGAATGTTTTGGGGCTGTTTTTTTTTTTTAACCCCTGCTGACCATTCCTTAACTCAACCCTTTCTTTCTCCCTCCCTCTGTCAGATGATCGACATGATGTATTTTGTCATCATCATGTTGGTAGTGCTCATGAGTTTTGGGGTGGCACGTCAGGCCATCCTCAATCCTAATGAAGACCCGTCCTGGATGCTGGCCAGAAACATCTTCTTCATGCCTTACTGGATGATCTATGGGGAGGTGTTTGCCGACCAGATTGACCGTAAGTTTGTGGTGTCAGCTACTGAAGAAAATCCATTTTGAATTTGGAAAAGGATTATTCCTGACTTTCTGAGAAATAGGCAAGAAAAAATAAGTAACTCATCTTGATTAAATCTGAAACTTAGATCAGAGATTCCTTTTCAAATACGTATGAAAAAGATAACATAGTGCATCCCAAACGTTTTCCAACCTAATGAACTTTTTCACATTTTGTCACAACAAAGCCACAAACTTGACAAAATACAGAGATTTTATCTGAAAGACTAACACGAAGTAGTGCATAGTTGTATAGTGGAGGGAAAATGAAGCATGTCTTACAAACTTATAAAAAGTAGAAAGATTGAAGTTTACTTGTGTGTAACAAAATGAAAGATGCCTGTTAAGGCATCAGAGGTAGAACATCAGTGAAGTAACAGCCTCATGAAGACCAAAGTACACAGCAGACATTTTAGAGATGAAACTCTGGAGACATTTATATATTATTATACCAAGTTTTAAACATCTTGAACACACTGTTCAGCCCATCACCTGAAAATGGAAATAGTATGACACAAATGCAAACCTACCAAGACATGACAATCTACTCAAATTCCTGACAAAGAGATGACTATTCAGAGAAACAGCCAATAGGGCCATTGTAACTCTGAAGAAGCTGCAGAGATCCAAAACTCAGGTAGAAGAATCTGTTGACAGGAAAACTATTTGTAACGCACTTCATAAATTAGCCCTTTGTTGAACAGAGATTTTTATTTGCAAAAACAATCAAAAGCTATTTATCAATTTTCTTATTACCTCACAATTGGCCATTGCTACGTATTGGTCTCTTACATAACTTGCCAATAAAATACATTGAAGTTTGTGGCTGTAATGTTACAAAATGGCACTGTAAATGAGAGAAATTGCATCATGATTGTAGGAGTAATTCTTGATAAATCTTTGTCAAATTGTTCATCATATAAGGGCACTATGTGCTCCAATTTATTAGGATTTTTTTGTCTTTGCATTCTTTTCTGCATTGTTAACATTTTGACTTAATAAATTTATTAGAGGCCGTAGGAAGTGTATGTGAGAAAATGTTCAGAAGAGTGACGGTCTGTCTGTGTACTGTTCTGTTGTCTATTTGTATAGTACTGTATATGAAGGTGTGTACGGAATGTGAGGAGTGGCCCAAAGAGAAGAGATCTGAAATAATGTTTCCATTCTTTGTTTCAGATATGCGTAGTAAGAAGGTACAGCAAAGGCTGAATGAAAAACTCTGGCCGGTCGAAAATTACTTACGAACGCACGGAACCTGGCGTAGTTATGGTCCATCCCACATTGGCCAGACCACTCAAAATTCCAGTAAATCTATACATATAGACCTCAGTTTAACCACATCTGCCTATCTCACGTCTCCTTCGTCATCCTCGCGTTACCACCATGTCATGCAAAATCCCACCACTAGAGGTCCCTTGAGAAAAAAAGTTTGCATGTGTTTTCTTGCTGTAAGGCTAAAGTTGCCACTCTGATGGTATCTCAGGTCAGCTACTCAAAATAAGCACTTTGATCAACCAGTCCAAAGAAATCTGAGTCTGTCAGACTATTGTCTTTGACAAATCTTTAAAGATAAAAGCTAGTAGCTTGACCTAAGGCTATACCCTGTAAGCAACTTTACTCCCACTAGTTTTGGCAATGGTCGCTCAGATGGCAGCAGCACACTTTAAAAGTTTTCTCATGTTATAGGTCTTTGGTCAGCTGCCACATCAAGAGAAACCATCAAAGATTTGATATTTCCTTGATGCCTCTTTCCTTGATTTTGTTGGTTAACCCTAAATTTCTTTAATTTGAAAAACTGACCATGAGTATTCCACATTTTGCCCGAATCACATTACTTAAAAACAGCTCAACTTTTCACTGGAGCAGTAGCACCACTGCTAAAAGATTTCATGGACTAAACCCAACATTTTGTTTGACTGATCTTCAAACATAACCCAAAACATTGGATTACATTTCAATGAAATGCACCTCCATACCATGATATAGTAATTATTCACCCTTCATCATCTGTAATCTGTTTTTTCACGTGGTTCAGTTGTCAGAGTTTTTGTGTCCAAAATTTGTTGATGCTAAAAAAAAAGAAAGAAATTACTTCAGTTCTCTGTCTTTGGGCTACATTGTGTGAAGCAATTGAGCACCGAGAAATGACAAGCATGACCACACTGAATCTCCAAGGCAAACAAACCAAGGACAAATGATGAATGTTCCCTAGATCAGCCACAGCAACTGAACCATCAAGGATGGAAAAACATACATTGTTTCCTAAATACATGTCGGATAGACCTCAGAGCAATCAAACCATTGTGGAATGAAGTTATGGCTCTCACATGTGGCAATATATTTTAAACACGTGTTAAAATATATTGAAAACACAAACATGGACAGCACATGATAAATGTGTCGTTCTGTGAATTTTTTTATTTCCATTTCTGTACATGAGCCCCTGCCATTATAGTATTTGCTCTTTCCAATCCCTTCCTCAGAAAAAGAAGCATGACAATAAAGTATGCTTCTTGTTTGTTTGCAGAACATATATTTCTATATAGTTTGTTTGTTTACTTTAGATGTGCTTGTCTTTTATTTTGTTGTTTCCACTCATGTACTGAGAGTATGATATATCATCAGGATGTTTTTTTATTTGATTTGCATCAGTTTTAACCTTTAATTTTATTGTTATTTATATTTAGTTGAATTTGTGCCTCTGCATCTCTTATCAAACATGCATCCAAAATATCCATGAAAATATGGATGGATGAAAGTATGTTTTTATTTTTACCTGCCCTGTATCAAAGTTTATGTTTGTTCATTCTGTGGCACTGTGCAGCTCCCTGCGGGCAGAATATCACAACAGAGGACGGGGTGGTGGTGGCCCTGCCGCCATGTAAGACCGGTGCTTGGATTGTACCCGCGATCATGGCTTGTTACCTGCTGGTGGCCAACATACTGCTTGTCAACCTACTTATAGCAGTGTTTAAGTATGTAAAATTTCTGATTAATTTTTGCTACAGTACTATGAAAAAAATGCAAATCCTTTGACTTTTTCCACCTTCCGCTGCATCACAACCACAAAATTCAGTGTATTTTATTGAGATGTTATGTAACAGGCCAACATAAAATAGAACATAATTGTGACATGTAAAGAAACTGATAGATGGCTTTCAACTTATCTTTTTCCACCCCCTTTTCTCTGATACCTCTAAATGAATCCCATCCAACTGATTACCTTCACTTATCACCTATTTCCTAAACAGAGACCAAATATCCCAAAGTCTGAACATCTAATAAAGCAGTGTGGGATGTTCATCATCTGCACATGAATAGAGTATGGCAAAACTGAAATCCTACCAACACATCGCTTTCCACCCAAGCTGACAGGCGATGCAAGGAGACCATTAATCAGAGAAGGGACTGAAGGCCCTTGGGAAGGGGCTAAGCAGATCCACAGCTCACGTGGACTGTTGACAGGACAACTGCTAGTTATGCAAATAGGGCCATTTTAGAATAGTGGAAACATGTGGAAGAATGTGAATTGCTTAGATGAGACCAATGTTGGGCTTTTTGGCCTACATGATAGATGATAAAGTGCTGTTTAAAGGTAGTGCCCCCTTTCTTCTGCTTTTTGCTTTTATCCCCCTCAATACATCATACCCACAGTGAAACATGGTGTTAGTACCATCATGCTTTTCTTCAGCTTTGACTGGGAAGCTGGTCAGTGAAGATGGAACTAAATGCAGGGCAATTCTAGAAAAAAAACTGTTAAAGGGTGGAAAAGACTTGAGAGTCTCTACAACCATACATCACCTTCCCTTCACTTTACAATTATGTACTTCTTTGTGTTTGTCTGTCACAAAAATCCTGTTAAAATATATGGAGGTGTATGGCTGTAACATGAAAAAATCTAAAGAATTTCATAGGGTACACGGTTATGTATTTCCCCAAAGGAAAAATGCAAATTTTAACAGCAAGATACAGTAATCAGTGCTGTCTTCCAGTACACTCAGAAACACATCATCACCACAGTACAGATGTGTTGAAATAGCCTATACTGTATACTTTGTTTCATGTCAAAGCATTTATAACAGTATAGACAGATTAGACTGTGATATAGCATATGTGCATTTTACCTTCTATCAAAGCTACTTTTTTGCCTTTGCCATTGGAATTTATCAGTGTAATGTATTAGTACAAAGCAATGCTGATTTTCCTACATTATGAAACTAATAATTTATCATCATGCCAAGAACTGCTTAGCCATGATTGTCACTGTTATTACCGTAAAGAGCAACAACAAAGCCTCAAAAAAGATTTGAACAAACAGACAACAGCACCGCTTTCTGGTTTTCCTCTTAATTACCCCTACAGTGCCTGTACTTACAGGTTCAGTGAAAGGTTTATATATCAGAATCATGGGCAAGAATTTGTATTAATTTTGGTGTTTAAATGATGTGATTAAATTCTTCTTTTTGCATGGTGGACTGATTGGGCAGTTTCTTCAATCCACACCTAATAAAAATTATATATATATACAGTATATACAGACTCAAAAGATACATGTGCCCCCACTATTATTTGGTGAAAAGTTCCTTAGCGAGTTGAACCATAGACACATGTTTTTTTCACCTTTTTATATGTCATATATAGCAATTTATTCCCTTTTCAGAATTAATTTAAATATGATGGTTTCCTGACATGGACCTGGCTTTTAAGTGTACTCCATTAATTTTCAGTATAAGTGAGGTCAGTGGATATGGAAAACCATTCAAAAGCTAAATGTTAGGCTGTTTTATCATTCCATAATCAGTTTTTGATATTTGTTTAGGATCATTGTCCTTTTGGAACACCAAATTGTGTCCAGGTCTCAACCTAAACTGTCACCCTCAGATAAGAGGAAAATGGTTGGTGTGTTGAGAAACAACACTGGAACGCTGGTATCGCTGACCAAAGTGAAACAGATTTTTATTGCCATAAACTGAGTAGGTGGTGACCATGTTAGATGTTCATGCTCCAAAATTGCCACCCTTTAGCATGACTAAATTTCACAGCTGCCCACATGGACCATCCAAATACCTTTAAAAACAAGTTTAATGGCCAGATGACGCAAAGATTAAGTTGTTTGTCTACAATAACAAGATGTGTGTTTAGAAGAGTCAACATGAGCCTTTTAAAACCATGAACAGAGTACATGTTCTCAAGTATGATTATGGCGCAAGGAGCTCAAAATTCTTCAGCTTCATCTCACTGGCTGCTAGCCAGTTGGAACCTAGACACAATTGTTTCTGTCAACAGGTCTAAGATCACTTATGTAATAATCTTGTCAAAGTCCCAACTTGAAACTCAAAATTTGTTTACATGGAGTATTCAGAATACAGGACCGATCGGAAGAAAACTGTGTCATGTAAAACGTGACCATCTGAATACTCTAATCGGTTTTGGCTCGATTGAAATTAAATTGTTTTCCAAATGAGAAGGGTGGTTTATGCCGATTGTCAATCTGAACGGCGGGTATGTAAACACTTGTTAGGATCATGTTATTCTAACGGTGGCAAAATTACCTTACTTTACATGTGTGCCCCACGTCAATGCAACGCATTTCCATCTTCAGTGGCAAGACGCATAATCAAAAGGTTTGTTGTCTGTTGTCAGTCAGTTGTCACATTAAGCCTGTAGCTTAATTATGGAAAACAATGATGTCTCAACCCTTTCAGAAGCTGACGCAGCTCTATCCTGGCGCACACTTTTGCGTTTGTTGTTTTCTTATTTACAGCACACCAGTACAAATAGTTCTTCTGCATTTGGTTTAGGAAAATCCGACAACTCTGCGCATGTCAAAGTGCTTCTATTCTGAATAAAGCGTAATGCATGTAAACACAGGTCATGATTGGATTATTTAATTTTGCACACATATAAACGGTATATTTATTTGATTTATTTATTTGCATCCGATCATGAAATTTTGTGCATGTAAACATAGCCAGAAAAAAAAACGGAAGAGGTGACGAAAGTTTAAATACTCAGAAAGAACTATATTTAAAACTTGTTGATGACTTCAAAAAGAGTCTGCTTTCTCTGCATCTTGAAAAGGGATATTTAACCAAGATATTTTGGCCTGTAAAATCCTGAATCAAGTCATAGTTCAGCAAAGTTAATCCAAGTCTTGATTTAAGAGTTGTTTTGTGTTTTATAGGCATATTACCTTTAAAAAGGCTCCCCCTGATCACCTGAGGATACCACAGACTATGGATGACTTTAAACGTTGCCTTAAATCCCACACTTTCAGCAAAGCTTTTGATTGAACTCTTGCTTATTTCTTTTTGTTTCACCTTGTTTTTATGCTCTTTCTGTGTTTTCATTTTTAACACTTGTTTTGTCATGTAGCACTTTGAGATTTACTGAAATATAAAGTTAATTATATATAAAATTAAAAAAGGAACAGTTAAATTGCATAATTAAAAGCCCAGACAATTATGACACTAATGCCCAAAATTACCTGGACCTATAGCTTTTACCCAAACTGTAGATGGTCAAAGTGCTGGTTTATTTACTGGTGAACATTAAATGCAGCATCATTGATGTGTGGATTCACTTTATTGTAAATTTATTCTCATGTCTGTCAATCTACCATGTCTAATCTGGTGTTTGTGCTTGATTATTCACAGCAACACATTCTTTGAGGTAAAGTCCATCTCAAACCAAGTGTGGAAGTTCCAGCGCTACCAACTCATCATGACGTTCCATGAGCGGCCAGTCCTTCCTCCACCCCTCATTATCTTCAGTCACATAACAATGGTCCTAAAGCATCTATGCTGTCGCTGGCGCAAGCATGATGATGACGAGAGGGACTACGGACTGAGTGAGTGGAAAATGTTCATTAAACAAAGCCTGAAGAAAACTAAACGTTAACAGCAGTGTATTCAATGTCCAAATTTATTACCTTTGCTCTAAACCTGTTTCTTAATAACTTGTAGGACTATAACATTTATATTACCAAGACAGAATAATGTAACATTCCAGTTTTTGTACTAATATAAAATTGACACTGTTCATATTTTTTTATTTCATAGAGCTTTTCATCACTGAGGATGAGCTGAAGAAAGTTCATGATTTTGAGGAGCAATGCATAGAAGAGTACTTCAGAGAGAAGGATGACAGATTCCACTCATCTAATGATGAAAGGATACGAGTCACATCCGAGAGGTCAGATAAGGAAACACAGAAAAATGACTGTAATCCACAGTGCCTTTCATAAGTATTTGTTGCTCTTTAACTTTTTTGTTACATAACAACCACAAAATGCCATGTATTTCATAGGGAAGTGTATAATTGTAAAGTGAAAGAAAAAAATGATGCAAGGTTTTCAAAAACTGTTGCATATAAAATTTGAAAAGAGTAGAGTGCATTTGCAACTTTTCCTGCAATTACAGCTTCAGCACTTTTGGGGTATGTCTCTGCCTGCTTTGCATAGCTACAGACTGATTTTTTGACCATTCTTTGCAAAATAGCACCGATTCAGTCAAACTGGATGGCGAGCCTCTGTGAAAAGATTTTTTTTTACATTTTTGTGGCACGAGTGGCTTTTATTTTGTAAATTGACCGACAGAAAATGGGGCGGCGAGAGGGGAAGACATGCAGCATAGATCCATACATGGCTTTACCCCTGTGCCATTGCCACACCACAATATAGTTCCTCAAGTGGAGTTAGGTCTAACAGGTTTTCTTCCAGGATTGCACTGTTTTTAGCTCCATCCATCTTCCCAAAAACTCCAAATCAAACCAAACCAAATTTGTTGTCTTGGTCTAAGAAAATCCCCACAGCATGATGCTGCCACCACCATTTCATAGTGCTTATGGTGTGTTCAGGTTGTTCTATTGTGTTAGTTTTCCACCACACATTGCTCTTAACTATGGAGAGCCGTTTCATTCAAAATTAAATAAATAAATAAATACTGCTATTGATAAATTATTAATAAATATTCCATGAAATAAATAAATATCCCCATGAAATAAAACAAAATAATTATATTAAAAGAATTTTTTATCTTGTTTTATTTAATTCATTTCAAGATTTATTTAATTTACTTAAAGATTTATTTATTTATTTATTTCATAATGCAGTTTATTTTGTGACATTTTTATTTTGTAAGGCTACTTTATGTATTTCAGTGACTTTTACTTTTTAACCCCGTTTTTCATTTTAAGCTCTTTTTATTTCATGTTCTTATATTCAAATGAGGGGGCGGAGTTTTATCTGTGGGGTGGCGCTGGGACAGCAGGGCTGAGCTCAATTCGTGGCTGTGGCTGGCAGTATTTATTTATTAAATTTTGAATGAAACGGCTCTCCATACTTTGCATGTTGGTTAAAATTTAAATTTAATATCAATTTCACAAGAGCACCTTTATCTACATGTTTAATTCTAGCAATGGCTTTCTTCTTATCAGTCTTCCATGACCAACAGAGTTAAGAATTGAATGAATAATAGATTCTCTCACCTGAGCTGTGGGTCTCTGTAGGTCCTCTGGATTGACTATGAGCCTCTTCGCTGCTTCTGTGATTAATGCTCTCCCTTCCTGGCTTGTCAGTTTAAGTGTTCAGTTGAATCCTGGTCAGACAAAAGCTCTCGACAACTTTCTAACTGACCTGTTTAGTGTGTTTCAGAATCAAAATCTGTTGTATTGGCCAAGTTTGTATGTATAAACAAGGAATTTGGTTTTCAATGCACCAACATTAACTAAAAATAAATTAACTTTAGAGAAAATAAATATGAGGAAAAAGGACCAGTATGTATGTGTATGCACAGCCAGTTTTTTTCTTTCTTTGTTTTTTTGGGAGAAGGGGAGTGGGAGACAATACACCCCTGGGGGTTGCTGGTGCGGATGGTTCCTGTGCAGGAAAAGATGCTCCCAAGCCTCCTGTTAACAAGGAAGCTTGTGATCCACTGACAGGTGGATACCAGCACTGTGAGCTGGGCGAGCTTCTGATGAAGGATATCTGGGCTGATGGTGTTAAAGGCTGAGCTGATGTCCACAAACAGGATCCTGGCATACATCCCTGAGTGGCTGAGGTGGTGCAGGATGAAGTGCAGTCCCAAGCTGACTGCATCATCTGCCGACCTGTTTGCCTGTTAAGCAAACTGCAGAGGTTCCAGCAGGGGGCCTGTGAAGTCCTTCAGATACTTCAATGCCAGTCGCTCAAAGGACTTCATGAAGAGGTAAGGACAACAGTCATTTCGGGGTTAAATGACTACATTTAACCCCGTGATGGTCTGTTTCTTGGGGACTGGGATGATGGTGGAGCATCCAAACCTCACACAGCTCCAGAGACTTGTTCATGTTCTGTGTGGGATCCAGTTGGTCAGCGCAGGCTTTTAATCAGAAGAGGACCTTCTTTAGGATATTCATTCACTAAAATTCTCTAGCAAAACTCTGAGGCCTTCACAGAGCAGCTGCAATTAAACTGAAATTGAAGACAAATCAGAGGAAAGAGGGATAAAAATATATACTTTTCAGATATTTATCAGTAAAAACTTTTCAAAACCAGGAGTCATTTTCAATTCACAGTAATGTGCTACTTTGTGTTGGTCTATCACATAAAATGTCAATAAAATACCTTCAAGTGTGTGGCTTTAATATAATCAAATGTAAGAAGTTCAAGGGGTATAAATACTTTTGCAAGGCACTGTAACTTTGACATAAGAGGCATACAGTATTTATTATTATTTAAGCATTCTGTTTTTTTTTTTGATGAATGAGCTCAAAGCAATGCAACTAGAGAGAACAAATTAATTCCCCTAAATAATAAAAACAGGAGTAAGTACAGAATTATACAAGCCAGTGCAAAAATTGAACTGCTGCTCATTGAAGTATATTAAAGTTTTTACATTTTGATAAATTGTATATCCATCAAGCTCTTCAATCATTTAATTTTTCTCCTTTTTATCAGGGTGGAGAACATGGCAATGCGTTTGGAGGAGGTCAATGAGAGGGAACACTTTATGAAAGCATCGCTGCAGACTGTGGATATTCGTCTGGCCCAAATGGAGGAGCTGATTGGACGGATTGCTGTGGCTTTGGAACGTGTGACAGGTGTTGAGCGTGTGGAGGTCAACAAAGCGCGCTCCCGGACCTCATCTGACTGCACAGACTCAGCATATATACTCCGCCAAGCTGAGTGCCCAGAGTCTGCATACATCCTCCGCCAAAGCAGCTTTAACAGCACAGAGGGGAATGCCTACCGCCTTCAGGAGGCACTGGAGGGGACAGCTGAGGGCTCTATGTCCCCTCCCTCTCCAACTGGCATGGCTGCTCGGGCAAGAAGTCACTCTTTTTATGTCGGGGGTGGACGTACTATCGAACGTGCAAGTGGGGCTGAGCGAGCTGAAAGCTTCTTTAAGGAGCGCTCGCTCAGTCTTCACCGAGCCAATAGCTCGCAATCTGTGTCTTCAGCTGCCGCCACCAAGGAGTCTAAGCCCCTCCCACTGGCGACGCTGTCGGTTTCCCAGCAGCACCGTCCGTCATCGTGCATTGATATCTATGTCTCAACTTCTGAGGAGGTGGGGCATGCAGAGGTCTTTCTTGATCCTCTCCGTGTGGTCCCACCCCTCCAGAGAGACTCTTCACTGCAGTCAGATATCATAGAGATGGTGCTGCCAGGAGGCCGCGACTTCAGCAGCACTGCTACTAGCGGTTTGGGCGACAGGCACTCGGAGGGCGGCGCAGGCAGCAGTGGAACAACTGGAGCTATGTATGATGACAGCGCGGCAGCTGATTTGTCATTGTGCTCAGCAAACCTCTTACCAGACACCACCCTACCTCCTTGGGATGTGGAGCCATCTCCACCTCCCTCAGCAGGGCTGCTAGAACGCTCCAAGAGCAGCCGCTACCTCTCCACAACAGGCACAGCGTTCCTGGATGAGCCTCCTCTTGTCAAGTCCCACAGCCTCATGTTCACGCCGAGAAGTTATGGTGGATTGGGGGCAGGAGTCCAGGTGAAGGCCGCAGAATACACCAGCATCACTGACTGCATCGACACCCGCTGTGTATCAGCTCCATACACACCTGCAGAATGCTCACACTCACCGGGAGGATCCACCTCATTCACCTTTGATAAGCCGTCAGACATTAGTTCCTCTCACCCAGAGAGAGAGGCAGAGCTAAGTCACACAGAGTCCGATCCAGAGGACCCAGAGGACCTGATACCAGCCTCCGATACTCCTCGCATAACAGGCCTAGGCGGGCCCAGCGGAGCTCCTCTCTGCTCCACCCTCTCCAGGCTGGAGCGAGCGAACAGCTGCTCCTCAGATGACTCCCATCTATCACTCACTCTGGCTCCTCCGCATCGGAAGAGTCTGTCAGTGAGTGAGAGGATGGAGAGGGGACCGGGTTTGGGAGCAGACAGGGGACCTGGGCCTGGGGGGCGGGGTCTTGCTGGACACAGATACCCTTTCCTCAGGAGCAAGTCTGGAGCAAGACCTGAGACAGCCAAAACTGACAGCCTGTCCATAAGGAAGCTGGCTGCTCCATCAGCTTTCCACAGCTTTGATAGACAAAACTACACATGACAAGGGCCCACTGGTGCCCTCACACATCATTAGGGCCTAGGTGAAAACTGAAAAGGGCCAAAGTAACAGCAGGAGGAAGTTGCCCATAGATGCTGATGTGGAACATATCTATATTTTATTCCATTGCATTTTATTATGTTATGATCAGCATCTATGTACATCACTCAAAAAAGAGCTATGAATTTAGACTAGTTTATACCTCTTGTAGCAAAGTAACTTACAATGGGGTGCCATGAAAATGGAAGTTCTCTTTTTCCTTTAGGTCTTCCACCAACCTTATACACATCAAGTAGACATCGGTCACTGTTTTGCTTCACATATCAGTCACCCTAGACAGACAAAATATACTGTTATTCCTACCTACCTGTATTTTGTGGTAGAAACTGTTAAATCTGAGACAAAGAAAGGGACAAGGATGGAGATGGAGATAGTCACCTCATTTTATTTTGCGTCAGCATAATCCACTTCAAAAACATGTTTTACTCATTGAGGAATCCCAACTCAAACCAGAGGGATACCCAAACGCTACCTAGTTTAGAAACTGACAATTTACAACAGGGAAAATAAGAATTAAACATGTCAATACTTCTCTCTCTCTGTCAACAACCCAAGTAATCCATGAAGTTAATTTTAAACTAAGCAGAAAACATTTGTTGGCAATGATAGCTTTAAGACATTCTTCTGGAGAAACTAGTATTGTTCAGGTGTGATGTGATATTAAACCAGATTCTCTTCAGATCTTTATGGGTCTTTAGGGGCTCCTCTTTGATCCTCTGATCATCTTCCATAGATTTTCAGTTTGCTTTATTTTATTTGGATCATGGCCCGGCTACAAATTGAACCCTTGATCATCTTCAGATTCTTATCAAGAATGTCTTGATAGATTTCTCCAGTCATCCTACTTCTTAAAAAACTGCCCTGCACCATAATGTTCTAACATCCAAACTTCAATGTTTGTGTAGTGTTTTTGGGGTTATGTGCAGGCCATTTCCTCTGTAAACATGGTGTACAATGACATCCAAAGAAAAAAATTCTGGTCACATCTGATCAGAATGTATTCTGCCAGTATTTCAACGATGTGTCCAAACGTTCTCAAGCAAACTTTTAACAATCTTCAAAATGATTTTTCTGCAAAAGTGGAGTATTTTGCTGTGAGTTTTAATAGAGATCGATGTGGTTGAGTGCATAACTTATCTTTCTCGTGAAAAACCTGCCAATTCAGTTTTTTTGAGCTCTCTTATTGGCTCTTTGACTCTTTGACTCTTGAATTTATCTATTTTTTCTTAGAAATCTGGCAAAGAGCCCCTGGACACAGCCTTTATTTATTGTGTTCTTTTGACTTTCATAATATGGCCTGAAGTGT
Organism: Crenichthys baileyi; assembly: GCA_036173005.1. Lineage (NCBI taxonomy): Eukaryota > Metazoa > Chordata > Actinopteri > Cyprinodontiformes > Goodeidae > Crenichthys > Crenichthys baileyi. Next base: position 29,806 of record JAHHUM010002527.1, read on the forward strand.
TCTCACTTTAGAATTTAGAAATTTATAGATACATTTTTAAGTGATGCTATCAGTATATTTTACAACAATATGTTTATGAAGGTCTTGTGAAAGCTCTTTGCTTTTACCCATTATGAGGCTTATACAGTACCTCACTTTTTATTGGCCAACCTTTTTATTGGCCATCTATTAGAGCTGAACAAGCAGCTATTATTTGCATCAAAAAGGAATTTGGTGACCTTCTTAATACTGACAAATTTCAGCTGGTTTCTAGGCTTTCTTTCCCTTTTTGCACCATATGTTTTTTATATGTTCAATACTAATTCTCTGAGTCAGTCCATTATTACATATAATTACACGCATGGAATCTTTTCAAGTGTAGATTATTTGGGTTGGTACAGAAAATCTTGTGTGAATTTCACCTCATTAAATATATTTACAAAGAAAAATGTTGACATGTTCAATACTTACTTTCCCTGCTGTATGTTGTATGGAATGTGGCTGTGGCTAATGTTTACACACATAATCTTTAAAGTAGTCAAGATATAATTCACTTTTTAAATTATTATTGAATTCAGAATTATCATCAAAATAACCTGACAAATCATGATTGTCTCTGGATTAAAATAACTTCTAAGTTTACGGAAGATTTCTCTTATATTTCTAAGCTTGTGTTTTAATAATTGGTTGCACATAAACAAAAGTGTGTATGGTGAATCTACACAGACACATAAACTTTGTCTGACACCTTTTCAGCCCTGTCCCCAGAACTTTGTCAAGTTCAATTGCAAAAGATGAGGACAATAAACCTACAATCCAACCTTGGCCTGCCAGATGAACCTGGTGTCACCTTCTTTTTCTTGTGTTTTACACCAAAAATCTCCCCGCTTAATAAATTATAGATCTGTTGTTAGTAAGCCATCCTTCAGATTTTGGCAGTTGTAATATTTTTCTGTCCAGCTACACATAATCAACCCGTCCTTTATCTTTTCCAATCATTATCATTCTCATTTGTTTATTACATTTTTTCAGTAAAATTCAAAGCACGCAACCTCAAAGAGACTAAAAGAAAGCAGCTGATTGGTGATACGCCCAAATATAAACTGTGTACAGGTCATATAGATTTACTTTAAATAAAAGCACTAATTTATGAATTAACTTTCCAAAAAGCTTAAAAATAAGCTGTTGAGCATATGCACTTTTGGTGAGATTTAACAAAGGTGTGTGTTGTAGATGACGAAAGATAAAGAAAGCTGATCATCAACTGATGATAGCTAGATTCATGTTTTACATAATATAATATTTATTCTGGTGGAAGAAGTAGGCGTGGAGAAAGATGCCTTTCTCCGATAGATTTGCAAAGTCAACATTGGTGAAATTATTAAAATCTATCTTGAGTTTGATGTTTTTAAACTTTTTCTCACTATTTCAATTCAGTTTAATTATGTTGTATTTATTCGAGATGATGATTCTTTTTATAACTATTTTCTTGCTCATTAGTGATAATAATAGTAAATGCCTGTTTGAATTACAAAATAATATTTATATGTTTTCAGTGATATTTTTGTCAAATTTTAAGTATTTTCTAATCAAGTTTTTAAATATAATAAAAGATGACCACCTACATGCACTAAATGATGATGTACAATATTATTTATTAAATATAGAATAACCTCAAATACTGTACATTTACATCATATTTAAAGTATTTAAAGTAGTTTCTATTGTGTGTTTTAACAAGCAACTTATAAGATTTTTCTAATGTTGATATGGCAATACATAGTTGCCATTAAACCAAACTTTGGGTGCCTTTTGGGCATGGGTGGAGTATGTGGGGATTGACGTGATTCTAGAATCTGTGAAGTTACTCATTTTTGTATTCTTTTCTTTCATATAGGGGTCAGCTATTAAGAATTATTTATTCATAGACTTCTGTTTTTCCCTTTCCCATCTAATGTACATAGTGAAGGAAGGGTTATTATTAGGAGACTGCATCATTGCTTGAATGGAGGTTTATTTGAATACACCAAAAATTATAGGAGATGTCTTTATCACAATGCTTTGTGGAATAAGAGAATAAAAGAATCTGAATGCAAGTGACAGTGAGGTGTTATGATGAGGACAGAGCTTTTCCACATGGCTGGTTCTGCTGTTGCAGTAACTCTTCTGTTTAGCTGTCTGTGCGTCACACACCCCATCTTACAATCAAAATCTTACAGACTGTTAAACATCTCTAATTGTTAATGCGGTAAGACATTAGGCAACTGTGGTAAGTGCTTTCTTCTGCAAAACCAGACATCACCAATCTTTTTTTTAAGGAAAACATCCGTGCACTGTCCTTTCAACCAACAGGTGCATCTCAATATATTAGAATATAATAAAAAATATGTTTTAATAATTCAATTCAAACTGTGAAACTGATTTATTGTAAAGCTTCATTACACACAAAGTTATACAACTCAAGTATTGTTACATTTGATGATTGTAGCTTACAGGGAATGGAATACTACAATTTAGTTTCTCAGAAAAATTGAATATTACATAACAACAATACAAAATAATACCAAAGTTTCTAAACTTAAATGAAAATAAAACTGAAGTTATTTTTGGTCCCAGTGGAAACCGTAGTGCTTCTTCTTCTTCTCCAGATCTAGGTAGCCTGGAGCAGTTTGTAAAATCGCATGAAACAAATCTACAAAAACTTGTACTTGGCTTTAATTACAGCATGAGAGTTAACTTATGGTTTTATTTCATCGTGTCATGCTTTTTTTAAATTTTGTTTTTAACTTTGAGCTATTGTTGGAACTTGTTTTGGTGTCCAGCACTTTGGCACTGTGGATTTACTGTTCTTCCAATTCTCTTTTAATCAGGCCCAGTTTAATATGCTCTAACTCATAATAAATGAAAAAAACTAACCTCATCTTGTTTTCAAGAGGTAAATCATCATCGACTATCATTCCTACAATTAAAACTGCAAATGGCACAGAAATTGAGATGGTCAAAGTACTTTGTGTGATCCAACATTAACAATCTTGTGTCTAAATTAAAATCAAAGCTGTATTTCTTCTACAGAAACAAGGCTTGTTTCTCTCAACAAGTCTGGGATTACTTAATCTCAGCAACATTGCTTCCTTTTCTGGACTATGGTGACTGGTTGTGAATTCACCTAAGCAAAATCTCAAGAAACTGGTCTCAATGTATCACTGTGCTCTACATTTTAGCACTGGTTGTGAATATCTTGTTCACCATTGTCATCTGTATGTAGCTGCTTGTTTTCCTTCCTTTTCTGTTCGCAGACAGGCACACATGCTTCATTGTTCAAGTTCACGTGCAAATCACCACAGCTATCTACCGGAAGTTTTAGAGCACTTCACTCTTCCCTCTGTTAAAAACATTTATGGACATGTTGATTTAATTTTCCAGCAGGACCTGACACCTGCCCACAATTTAAAAGTACCCAAACTTGCTTTTTTTACTATTGTATTGGGTTTTTACCTAAACCCCATAGAGAGTCAATGGGGTATTGTCAAGAAGAAGATGAAAGACTTCCCAATCCTTTCACGGCTGGTTGTCCCTAATGCTTGTATACCTTTTTCATGACACTTTGTCTGTAACGGTCTCAAAGTCAACTGTCAAGTCACTAGTCTTCCCGATGATTGTGTAGGCTATAAAATAGCATTTTTTAAATAAAAAACGTAATTTTATTAGGACTATGTAACATTCAGATTTTTAAAGAAAGAGGATTTTTGGATTTTTAATTGCTGGGTGTAACAAGTCTAAGTTCCTATGACTTTTGCTTTTTAAATTGAATTAGTGATAAATACTGTTTTAAATTACATTCTAATTTACTGAGATGCATCTGTATTGTTCTTAACATCAACTGAAGGTTTGCAGTGCCAATGGCTGGTCAGTATCGATCATGAAAGTAGAACAGAACTAGAAGCGTGCTGTAAGTGTTCAACACATGCAAAAGCTCAGATTTACAGCTTCCTCAACAAATGTGTGGATTGCTTGTGAGAGGATGACCCTAGGTCAGTGCTCAGGGACAATATTACCCAAGTGATGCAAGATATATGAAGTGTTTCACTGAGACTCAGTGGACTAAGACAAAGAAGAGAAAGAAAGGAACTGAACAGTTTGTTTAGAAGGCGTCCAATATAATCACTGTGCTTTATAAGTCTAACCCAGAATTTGTATGTGTGTGTGGTTGTGTGTGTGTGTGTATGTATGTATATATGTATATATATATATAAAATTATATATATATAATTTTATTATATATATATATATATATTTTAACAGTAAAAGACCAAAAGTTTTGGAACCATCTTCTCATTCAAAGAGTTTTTTTTATTTTCGTGACTATGAATAAATTTTTATCTTCACACTGAAGGGAATTCAAAACTAGAAATTTAAAACATGTGGAATTATATACTGAACAAAAAATGTTGAAAAAACTGAAAGTATGTCTTATATTCTAGGTTTTTCAAAGTAGCCAAACCCTTTTGCTTTGATTAAGGGTACGCACACTCTTGGCATTTTTTCTACCTCTTTAGCCTCAAAGGTAGTTCACCTAAAATGGTTTTCCAACAGTGCTGAAGGGGGTTCCCCGGGGAATGCTTAGCACTTGTTGGCCCTTTTGCCTTCACTCTGCGGTCCAGCTCACCCCAAACCATCTCGATTGGGTTCAGGTCGGTGACTGTGGAGGCCAGGCCATCTGGGGCAGCACCCCATCACTCTCTTTTTGGGTCAAATAGCTCTTACACAGCCTGGAGGTGTTTTTGGGGTCATTGTCCTGTTGAAAAATAAATGAGGGCCCAACCGCAAAAAACCCGGATGGAATAGCATGCCGCTGCAAAGATGCTGTGGTAGCCATGCTGGTTCAGTATGGATCAATTTTGAATAAATCCCCAACAGTTCCCCAGCAAAGCACCCCCACCCATCACACCTCCTCCTCCCTGATTCACGGTGGGAACCCGGCATGTAGAGTCCCATCTGTTCACCTCTTCTGCGCCCCAAAGACAGGTGGTTGGAACCAAAGAGCTAAAACTTGGACTCATCAGACCAAAGCACAGATTTCCATGGGGCAATGTCCATTCCTTTTTGTTCTTTAGCCCAAACAAGTCTCTTCTGCTTGTTGCCTGCCTCAGCAGTGGTTTCCTAGCAGCTATTTTACATGAAGGGCCTGATTCAAAACAGTCTCCTTTAACAGTTGTTCTAGAGATGTGTCTGCCTTTAAAAAACTCTGTGGGCATTGGGCCCGTTCTCTACTCTGAGCTGCTGTTAACCTGCGATTTCTGAGGCTGGTGACTCGGATGAACTTATCGTCCGCAGCAGAGGTAACTCTTGGTCTTCCTTTCCTTGGGCGGTCCTCATGTGAGCCAGTTTCTTTATAGCGCTTGATGGTTTTTGCGACTGCACTTGGGGACACTTTCAATGTTTCGGACTGACTGACCTTTGTTTCTTAAAGTAATAAAGGCCACTCGTTTTTCTTTACTTAGATGCTTTTTTATTGCCATAATACAAATTCTAACAGTCTATTCAGTAGGACTATCAGCTGTGTACTGTATCCACCTCCTGCACAACACAAATGATGGTCCCAACCCCATTTATAAGGCTTGAATCCACTTATTAAACTGTGACAGGGCACACCTGTGAAGTTGGAAATCATTTCAGGTGACTACCTCTTGAAGCTCATCAACAGAATGCCAAGAGTGTGCGGAGCAGTAATCAAAGCAAAAGGTGGCTACTTTGAAGAACCTAGAATACAAGACATAATTTTCAGTGTTCAACACTTTTTTGGTTCAGTAGATAATAGATTCCACGTGTTAAATCATATTTTGATGCCTTCAGTGTGAGCAAATACAATATTCATAGTCATGAAAATGAAGCAAACTCTAATGATTAGAAGTGTGTCAAAACTTTTGGTCTGTACTATATATACAGGGGTTGGACAACATGAAACTGAAAGCACCGTGTTTTAGACCACAGATAATTTATTAGTATGGTGTAGGGCCCTCCTTTTGCGCCATACAGCGTCATTTCATCTTGGGAATGACATATACAAGTCCTGCGCACAGTGGTCAGAGGGATTTTTAACCATTCTTCTTGCAGGATAGTGGCCCTGTCACTACGTGATACTGGTGGAGGAGAAACGTTCCTGACTCGCTCCTCCAAAACACCCCAAAGTTGCTCATTATATTTAGATCTGGTGACTGTGCAGGCATGGAGATGTTCAACTTCACTTTCATGTTTTCATCAAACCAATCTTTCACCAGTCTTGCTGTTGATATTGGTGGTGCATTGTCATCCTGATGAGGGGCGGCGGCACCGCCTTCAGGATACAATGTTTGAACCACTGGATGCACATGGTCTCAAGGCGTTCGGTAGTCCTTGGGCAGTGACGCGCCCATCTAGCACAAGTATTTGGGGGCCAAGGGAATGCCATGATATGGCAACCCAAACCATCACTGATCACCCCCATGCTTCACTCTGGGCATGCAACAGTCCTGGGTGCTACGCTTCTTTGGCTTCTCCGACACCGGTAAATCTCCTGATTGTGGGGAAAAAGTAAAGTGGACTCATCAGAGAGCATAATTTTCACATTGTCCACAGCCCAAGATTTGCGCTCCTTGGACCATTGAAACCACGTTTGGCATTGGCATGAGTGACCAAAGGTTTGTGCTATAGCAGCGCCGGCCGTGTATATGGACCCTGTGAGCTACCCGCTGGACAGTTTGCTGTGGAAACAGAGAGTGAGGTGCACATTTAATTCTGTGCCGTGATTGGGCAGGCCGTGTTTTATTTTTTTGGATACAATCCGGGTTAGCACCCGCGACAACCTTTCGTGTGGACAGCGTTCCTCTTGCGTCCACAGTTAATCCTGTTGGATGTGGTTGCGTCCTTCTTGGTGGTATGCTGACATACCCTGGATACCGTGGCTCTTGATACATCACAAAGACTTGCTGTCTTGGTCACAGATGTCGCCAGCAAGACGTGCACCACAATTTGTCTTCTTTTGAACTCTGGTATGTCACCCATAATGTTTGTGTGCATTTCAACATGTTGAGCAAAACTGTGCTCTTAACCCTGCTAAATTGAACCTTCACACTCTGCTCTACTGTGCAATGTGCAATCAATGCAGACTGCTACAGTCTGGCCAATTTTAGCCAGGAACCTCCCACACTAAAAATGACACGTGTTTCAGTTTCCCTTGTCCAACCCCTGTATATATATAAATATAATTATATATATAATATATATATAATATATATAAAAAAATTTTATATATGTATGGGTTTTATAATATAATATAAAATTATATTTTAATATTTATATGGGCCTTAAAATATATATGTATATGTATTATAATTTTATTTTATTTGTATATATATTTATATATAAAATTTGGGATTGTGTGTGTGTGTACGTGTATTGTCTTGAAAAATAGCAATAGCAAATAAACGAATGTCTTCATTCTAGCTTACCTTGCTCACCCTTTGAAGTGTAAATTACTTACAGTAAAAACAAAAGGGTGGGATTTTTTTCTCTCTCTTTTTTCTAGTTTGTTTTTATAGTGCTTATTTGGAATAGGCTTTGGTCATGCACAGTTGCTGCTCCAATTTTGAACCAAACTCTGAAACCAAATGGAAACAGGCTAAATGCATTATCTCGACCTTTTGTCTATCAAGCTATGACAGTCGGGGTTTAAAGGAGATAAGTTTCAATAGTTCAGCTGAAGTTCTGCGTGACAAAGTATGAAAACAAATGACTGTGTTTGACTTAGGCCCTCCCTTTTTATTGGATAACAGACATTGGCATGTAGAAACAGTGGTATGATTTATACATCGACATGGCTGTTGTGGAAAGAGCTGTTTTTGAGTTGTGAATGTGACTTGCACGCGTGTGAAACCAGACATTTAGAATACACCATTCACAGGAAGGCATGCCAGGACAACACAACCCACCATATAGTCTATAGTTGATAATCAACAGATAGTTTTTTTATTTTCCTTTCTATAAAATCTGTAGACTAGTAGGCTGAAGGAGAGTTTTATGCACACATATTTCTGCAATAATTACTGATGTTAAACTAAAAGGGACTTAGTGGATCCCACCTATTGGTCACACTTAATTTTATGTCTTTAAAATGCATGCAGTTCTTCACTCAGCTTGTACACAGATGACTTGTTAAGTTAACCAAGAGAAAGACGGAAAGAGATTATCTTATGAAATAAAAGTAGTGCGTATTTGGATGCAAATACACATCTGTACTCTTCAATGTGAATAGGATTCTGTCTGGCATGCATTGTTAAATAAACAGTTACATAGATTGGTATCTGTGCAGTGCGTGTTTGTTTTACTTCTTTAAACTGTGTTCAACCAGAAAAATAATAAGTATGCTAGTGCCATGTCCAATTGTTTTCAGCTATACCAAGACTCATACTCATTGGTCGTCGTCCAAATGAGTAGACAGTTGCTGCCATCATATTTCAAGCTTTTGCATCTGCCTTACCCTCTAACAAGATAAACTTTAAAAACTGAAGTTGTTAAAACATATTTATTATTTCAGTGGTTTCTTTTTTCACTGTAAACCTGCACTCTGTAATTGTACATTTCATTTATTTGCCTTTTAACTGATCTAAATTGGACCAAATGAAAAAAGGGGTATAGAATGGGGATATGAACAAGCCGAAAGTAGCTATAAGCTAATAATATCCTACATGCAATAGATAAGTGACTTGATGTTTTCATTTAGTGTAAATATTGATAAGCCTGAAACTAACAGGTAGTCAAGACCAAAGGAGACTTCTGATGTCTTAAAACAACTTTAGTTAAACAAAATAATAGCTCTTTATGCTTATGCAATTTTATCAAGCTTTAAACCGTGGTCACATTTACACTGGGCAGTTATTTTTTAAGATGAAAATGATTGCGCACCAGCAATAATCTTTCTGCTTGTACTGACAACTGTACCTGCTGAGTATTTCCAGTCTGATGAAAAAGTAAAGTTGTGGAAAGGCCAAACATATTTCAGAGGTTAAACTAAATGTTTTAATTGAGTTTTTCATTGTATTACTTTTATATTAGGAACTTACTCTGACCATAAAAGCTTTACATGTTCCATTCTGAGACACATTTTTCACCTGAAATTAGTTGATGACACACACTCTCCAAGCTTCATTTACTTTGTAAATAAAGATTAATTTATTTTGTCTTTCAGAGGTTTGATTTTTCCCAGTTCCCAGTCAAAAATACAACAAAATTACTTCTTGAGAATTACATCTGGGAAAGTTTCAGGTTTCTGAGCAGCCCTAAGTTTAGTAACCAACATACCTGCTGGACATAAAAAATGTAGAGAGAGCTGCAGAGATATTATTAGCAGTTCTGACAGTTTGCATCTCATTAAACTAGTGGCAGACATTGTACTGTACAATAACTATTAGACAAAGGTTGCTTTGCTGTTTGAATGGAGAAAAGGGGGTTATTTTTATGTTTCTAATAGCAGACAGGACTACAACATTTAGAAAATTTGCACTGGTTCTTTAATTTGCAACTAGAACATGCTCTACTCTGGCTTGGCATCGTTCACAGATCTGTGCTCTGACTTCTGAGATGAATTAAATGCAGCATGAATCATAGCCTTCTGAGCAAATAACCACTCAATGCAAATGTGACAGTGTTTTAAAGGTTCATAAAAAGGCATTAGCATAATCCTCTTTGACATTTTTGCATTTGACGTTTAAAGACAAGCTGTTATCTTTAGCCCCCAGAACCAACTAATTTTGATTTATGCTAGATAAAGATGTCGAGAGAGGCATAAGCGAAGTAAGACACTGCACCCGACAAACCATCATGGGCCTCCTATAAATTATTGAATTTTAACACAGACCATAAATCTAGAAGTTTGTCTGAGTGTGAGAATACATTTACATTTGATTTGAAACTTTCTGCATATATGAATTTAAATATTTTTGTTTTGTTTAAAATTTTACTTCAGTATTTAAAGGAATTGGCAAGTTTGCTTTGTAAAAAGTACAAAGAGTAATCTTCATTAATGTTGTGATAACATAGTTACAGTCTGATGCTGTGAGCTTAATCTTGTGTCATATTTCAACTCAGTTTATTCAAAAATATATCTCAGCAACTGCTTTTAAACTTGCCCCCCTCTTCCAGATTCTATCAAATCTGCGTTGAAATGCTGTCAGTGGTGATGTTCCTTACAGAAAAAGGGGCCTCAAATCAAATTCAGTTTAGGCCCCCATATGACCTTGGGCCAGCCCTGTATTTATGTATAACCTTTCAACAGAATCTAACCTCAAAATTCCTGAAGTATCAGTTGCAGTAAAGGTACATTACATTGTATGTTTATTTTTAATGCACTTCATGCAGCTTCATTAAACATGTGTCAGAGTTAGGGTTCTTAACTCTACAGTGTATTATGATTGTTTTGAACAAATGCAGTCTTGTCTTCTTAAAGGGACAGGGAGTTCCAGTACTTCCGCCTGTGAGTGTGCTAATGTGATCATGTGTGCATATATGTGTGTTGATGGTAAAGGAGTCAGTTCTCTGAAGGAAGCGGGGCCCGCAGTGCTGAGCTCGCTCACATTGCCACACGTGGACATGGGAACATTTTGTACCGACATTGCGCACGTGTCCTCTCATTCTCTCTGTGTTAATCCACGCGCGCACGCGCGCCTGCACACTCAAAAACAACCTTATCTCTACCGCGACCGTGCCAACATGACGATATGACCCACAAGTACGGCGCAATACTGAACTCTTGCACTTTTCAAACAGAGCAGGGGGGAAAGTGAGTGGAGCAGGGGAGACTGCGGCAACCGCGGAAGCACCTCCTCTTTCACTGAAATGTTTACAGCTCCACTGTAGGAGGATCAGGGGGGTTGAGCCCGAGTTCAACAAGACTTTTTTCTTGGAATTTTAGGGGTTCTGCTACTGAATCCAGCAAAAGGAGGGTGTGAGTGTGGAAAGCTTATGTGGGTGATTCTGGGACAACACAAGTTGTAGATGCACAAACAGGAACTTTGTGTCCGTGGACAGCCTTCTTAAAATCATTTACTTGTACATTTTGTTCCTGCAGTACTGGTAGGACTTATCCAAAGACAGGGAGAGATATTTTAAAGTAAAATAAAACTAGGATGTAAATGTTCTTATTTCTTGTAAAGATACCCTGAAAGAAGGAATGTCTTACCAGAAAAGACACATGAAGCTCTTATTTTCATTTAATGTCTTAAACAACGTTTTGCAGTGTGGAAGTGTTGCTCAATCTCTGCAGCCTGAAGATTTTTTTTTAGAATTTGGTCGTACCACTTAGTGCAATGGAAGCACCCCCTTTTTAAAGTGAGGGTTGGGAAAGTAAGGCTGGTTTTAATGCACTTTGACTACCAGCATGTTTGTTGTTGTAATTTCTTTTTTTTGTAAGCCAAAGGCTTAGCGGAATGAGAAGTGGAACCCTGCTAAGAATGTGGATTACAAAATCTGTGCAAAATCAAATCAATTATCCTAAAGGGGGGAACAAAACTCTACGGTTGCTCTAAAACTACAATCTAAACAATGTGTGGGTATTTCCTGCTGCAGTCAGAAATGGAAACTAACTGCAATAGTTACTGTGCAGTTAAGACTTTTACTAAAACAAGTTTTTTTCTGTTTGTGTTTGTGTGCCTTTTCATTTCCTGTGAAATGCTTAATGTGTTTGCATCAGCAGTGAAAAGTTCAAGTGTAGCTATTGGGACATTGGGGCTAGGCTAAACTAGGTGTGTCACAGAGCATATTCAATAAAACATAACAGACCACAACAGCTAGTTTTGGCTAACACCTAAAAAGCACACTGTCATGACCTTTAATTTGTACGTTTCTTTAAATAGTGACCTGATAGATCTTCTCACAGCAAGTGGTAAACGAACTGTTTGTCTGATAATAGTAATAAACCAACCACCAGTTTTAATGAAAACAGGGTTGATTGTGTGCCTGCTTTGACAACCAGTTACATATAAACTAGCTTTCCACTTTCTACCCATATTCCCATGTTTCTTAAACTGTGGTACAAGTTCCATTGGGGAAACTTGGGTTACTGTCAGTGGTACTTAAAAATATTCTTATCAACTGTTTCTATGGTAAATACAAAGCACTGTATAAAGCTAATAAGCACAAATAGGCAAAAAAAGATGAATTGTTCAAGCACATGGATCTTGTTTTAGCCTAAAGATACTCAAAAGAGAAGCTGAGAGTATGCTAGTGGAACCAGAGAACCATTACTGGTGGCTGCATATGCTGCGTTGGCTTTACCTCCGAAATCTTATCTTTGTCACTTGGGAGTGTTAAGGCTACTATTAGTAATAAAAAGCAATGGCATCGTATTTCTGTGGTTTTCGTGCATTCAAATATTGCAGCAACAATTTCACTAAAAGATGTGGCTGCACAATGGCGCAGTTGGTAGCACTGTTACCTTGCAGCAAGAAGGTTCTTGGTTTGACTCCCAGCCAGGGGTCTTTCTGCATGGAGTTTACATGTTCTCCCCATGCATGCGTGGGTTCTCTTCAGGTGACCCAGCTTCCTCCCACAGTCTAAAAACATGACTGTTAGGATAATTGGTCTCTCTAAATTGAATGGGTGTGTGCATGGTTGTTTGTCCAGTTTGTCTCTGTGTTGCCCTGCGATGGACTGGCGACCTCTCCAGGGTGTACTCTGCCTCTTGCTCGTAGATTGCTGGAGACAGGCACCAGCTCCCCTGCGACCCAGTATGGAAGAATAGATGGATGGAGCCAGTATAGAAGATGGATGGATGGATGTTGTACTGTAATATGAATGGTGAAAAACTTAATGAGACAGAGTACAAATAAACAGTTTACTGTCGTAGTCACTATGTTTTAAATGCATGGTGGCCATATTGGATATTTAGATTCATGTTTGTAAGAAATTTGCCCCATGTAATTTCTGAGCTTTCCAGAGCTTTCATCTAAATATGCGGTACATGTTCATAGGAATTTATTTTTAGTTGCTTTTAGTTGTATTATTAGTTGCTTTTTCAAAACTAAATTGGAAAAAAACAAACAATGCAAATTGACCTGGAGCTAATGGAAACATGTAACGTCTCCTTGGGGGAATGATTTGCACATGTTAATATTTTGTTATTAAAAGTTATTTCATTATTACAGAACTGTAAGGTTACAATACATGTATTTCATCATGATTATTTAGAATTGTAGCTTTGTATGCAAACATTAATTCATTATTAGACTAAAGTACCTCAAATATATTTACTTAAACATTTCCTAGCTAAAACTTTAAACGTTCATTTAACATTCTGAAACTCATCTTTCCCAGCCATCTTCTGTTCACAAATGCAACCTTAGTTTGGACCTTCACTAATCCCCACTAAAACCTCGCCTGTGATTGGTCCAACTCTCCATCGCTCGATCCGAAAAAAGGCAATCTTTAAGAGACCAGTCACGGTTGCAATAAGCCAATCACAGCGCGGTTCTATTATGACACAGCGCTATTCCGCGAAATTGTTTCTTGGAGTTGAGAGAACTGTCTGTTGCTCTCTGTAAAATAGCACAAGTGGACGAGGGAGTGGAAGAACACAGAACTGCAGATCAGACATCTGGCACAATAGTTCAGACGGGAAAAAAGAGAAAGAGTAAAGAAGAAAGGAGGAGTGCAACTGTTATCTCTCCCGAGTTGGCGTTTACTTATCCGCCCAGCATCCTCCAGAAGAAAACATACAGTCTTTGCGGGACAGTCACTGTGAGGTCGGCACGTGTGGATCATTGGCCGCGTTTCCAAGGAGGACTGCGGTCTACCTACGGTTTTCTCCCTCTTTTGGATTGTTTTTATACTCTGCAGCAACTCTGCACAGGCTATCTCCACTCCACCCTGGTCTTCTACAGTGATGTCGGAGGTTGACGTCTCTGTGGACTGCGTGCCCACTCGTCCTCTGGAGAGGACAGAGGACGCATTTGAAGAAAACCAAGAAAACGGCACTTTACTAATGGTGGCGATGATTTTATTGGACTTGAAGAAATGCGGTCCAGACAGTATCGGCGCCGGGGAGAGCGGATGTTTCGGCGGGGCCAGCGAAGCGGGAAGGCAGGAGAAAGAGAAGGAGGAGCGGGGAAGCAGCCGGGTGTCGCCGGTTCTCAAAGCACCCCGGAACAAGGCACCGGGGAGAATGGATACCGCTGAGAAGAGGCACGGCTGCCCCTTTGCCGGCTGTGGGAAACTGTACGGAAAGTCGTCCCACCTCAAAGCCCACCTCAGGGTCCACACCGGTAAGCAGGCTCTGCCGAGTGACACGCCTACAAAAAGTCAGCTCGGTTCTGTAGACCACAATAAACCCGCGATGCGTCACTTGTAGCCTACTACAATTAGCCGCTATCTCTATTATTTTTTTAGACGCATGCCGACAGTCTTACCCACTCATTCCAAAGTCACAGTTTATTATCTGAATTTACTATTTACTTGACCTATGTGACTTGTGGACTGTTCATGAGCACATGTTCTTGCAAGCGAGAACATGTTATGGGACAGGTGGCCCGATGGGTTCTGTTGCTGAGGGAGGTCATATGACCTGGCCAGGTCATATCATGCATGCCACTGGCTGAACAGGCAGAAAAGACAAGATGTGTTTTAAAATGTTGTCGTCACTCAGCAGCAGGACGCGGGATCCTGTGGGAACATCGCGTTCTTCCCTCCGCGGCATGTTGTTGAGGTGTAATAAATCACACTGAACGCTAATTAACTCTAATCGCGGTTTATTTGTGGATGAATTTAATCGGCAGCTATTAGGTTGGTAAACATACTGTTTTATGACTGATTAAAAAGTGCAGGTGAATCCGACCCAGTTGTCACTCTGTGTTCTTGTCCGGAGGTAACCCACCCTGCGCCATCGCTTCCTCATACGTCAGCCCCCTCCGTCAGGTTGTAAACAAGAGCGGACATGTGGTTTCAGGGGGACACGTGGAGAAGGAGGAGGGGTGTGGCCTTTAGTGTTATTTTATCTTGATAGACAGGCACTAAATCAAGCAATAACATTTGCTGAACTATCTTGAAAAAAAAAAAAATTAATCGTATTTGTAGCCTAATGCGCATTTGCAGTTCGTTTGGGCTGCAATTGTTTCCCCTGCATTATCTTTTGCGTATCATTGTGTTCTCTTTGAGTTAATTTGCAAGATTATTTGTTTGTCGACAAGATCCAGTGTCTATACCCGCCTTTCGTTGCAGTGCAAGGGTTAAGTGGTGGGGTAGAACCTGCACAGGTTGCCAGTCCTTCCCAGGACAACAAAGAGACACACAGAAGAAAACCATTATTGCTCACATTTAAACCTAGGGACAATTTAGATCAACTGAACAACCTAGCAGTCATGTTTTGGGACTGTACCAAAGTACCTACAGAGAGCCCATGCACGCACAGAGAACAAACAAGCTCCATTCAAATTAACCCCAGGCCAAACCTATTTTCAGCTTTATATTTACCAGCATAGATAAAATGTAAACACCGTTAAAACCAGCCGCTATCTTGAACTTGGAGAAGAACCTAAATCACCATCATCATCATCTTTTAAAGAAAAAACAAATCTCTCTTGATGATATATACAATCAGTGGCTGATATTTTTATGAAAGGTCATAAATCTTAATAGAAAAATGTTCAAAGCCAGCATGATGTAATTTAAAAGCTGACCAAACTGGAATGCATTATCAACTATTGCTAATGCTGGCATGGCTTACAGGGTGCATCCTAAAGTCAGGTTTACTTTCACATTGATGTTGTTATATTAACATGCCCTTTTTTTCTTTGGTCACTGAATAACTAAACAACGTGATCCTGGAACAATTGTATGTTTCAAGAAACAAAAAAATAGGTCACAAGTACAATTAGGCCTGGGCTAGTAAGATTGTCACAGTATGACAACATTGAATAAGGTATCACAGTATTTACACAAAAAAATTACAATGTAGAGCATCATCTAACTTATTATATTGAAAATAGAAGAGTAGAAAATACTTTTTCTGTTGCTATAATGATATATGTCTAGACTAGATTCCTTTTTGATGAACAATTAACAAAAAAATAAGTAAAAATGTGTCTGTCTTCTCAGGGGAACGCCCCTTTAAATGCACCTGGCCGGACTGCAACAAGAAGTTCTCCCGATCGGACGAGCTTACGCGCCACTACCGCACACACACAGGCGAGAAGCGTTTCAACTGTCCGCTTTGTGAAAAGTGCTTCATGAGGAGCGACCACCTGACCAAACACGCCCGGCGACACGCAGGCTTCCATCCTAGCATGCTGCAGGGCTCCAGCATTGCCAAGAGACGGCGTTGCTCCACATCCATGTCCTCCTCTGAATCTGGGGACCAAAGCCCTGCAGGAATGTGAACACCTATATATATATATATATATTCAGAAGGGTGTTAACTAGAAGGTAACATACCCTGGCATACTTCCACATGAATCTCTGTCATCCAGACAAATATTCAGGGACTTTCCTTTCACATGTGCAACAGCAACCTGATTATCTTTTAACTAGAGTTCACTGACTCATTCCCTGAGGTAATTTATATTTATTAAGGGTTGTTCAGGGTCTGACAGTAATGTCTAGTTAATTTTTTTTCTTTTGGCCTAGTTTCATTTTTATCTTTTCTGATAGAATCTCAAATCAAAGTAAAGTTAATGTATATAAACAGTATTGCTCTACTTGTCCATTTAAAGATGAAGTCAGTAGCCAAACACTGGATACAGCATCATCAATGGATCAAAGCCTAGTGAGGTTTTGGAAATAGTTCTATGGTGAAGAATGCTACACAATTTCTTTTACAACTATGTTTTCGTCTAATACAATGTGAATGCACTATACAGCAGTATTACCATGTAAATATATTAGACAGGAAATATAGATTCAGAATAGTGTGGTTAATTGTTCAAGTGTAAGAAGAAACATTATGATATTAGAGAGAGAGGCAGAGCTTAGTTATTTAATTTCATATATATATTTGGCCACAGACGTCAGCTGTGCTTTGAGCTGCTGAAACTGAAATGTTTTTTTATGCAATGATGAACTTGCAAATACATGCACCAAAAAAAATAAATATATTTACAATACTTCACCAATCTCATGGGGGGGGTGGGCATCTTCAACATTTGTGCTGCTTCATGGAGACTTAAATCATGTTTGGGATGGGTGCACAAAAAACACAACAGGGTAATACCTTTAAATAGCTGAAGTCATTATTATAAAAGAAAATGTTGCTTGTTTTTATTTTCCAGACCACGACGGTTTTTGTTCAGTGTAAGTGTGTGCCTTTATAGCAGAGGAAAATGTCGACATTTTAATCTCTGAGAGGGATGGGAGGGGTACCATTTGAATGGACATTTTTTTTTAACATTCTTCATGTTGCGTTTTTCTCTGTCACAGATCAACCGATCAGTGACTGACTCTAATGCCAACTGTGCCAGTGGCTGTACATTGAAAACTTTACATTATTTTGTCTGTGTTTTATTAGCGACTCATGTCATGTTTTGGTGTTTTGGTCATGTCTGCCAATATCACACCCCCATGTGGTGGCATGGAAGCACAACATTTCTCACAATCCTCTGAAAAATCTTTTTTGTATTATTTGTTGTAGCACCTTGAGGACAGCCTTCATTACTACCTTGTTGAGAATGATTGTATTCCACCATGTAGCATGTTTGTATTTCTTTTTGCTTGTCTGGTTATCTTTTATAATATTCCTACTAACAGAGTGAGAGGACTTATTAAATCACTACGTGCATTAGCTTGCTTTTTATACTTGTCCCTATTCATTGCATACATTTTCTGAGTGAAATCCAGTTTTTCATTTGATAACTGTGATTAGATGCTGGTGCCTTTCAGGTGGAAGCGATTTCTACTGTAATCAGGAACTGTCAGTCCAAGCCTCATGTTATTGCAATACATCCAACCGAGTAAAAATTACTCCTCAACTTTATCATTAAAATTGCTTTTTACTTCCTTGTAAATATTTACCGGTGGCTCCTTTTTTCCTAATCATACACCCATTTATGGGCATCATTAAAAAGGAGACTCAAACTGTAACTCCGAGCCAAGAGTTTTCCATTTGCTTTGTGTTTATTAATCACCTTCATACACTTTACATGACAAACGTTGGTAAATACTGTAATGGAACTCTTTCAAATACATTGAAGTCATTTAAAAAAGAGGAAACTCAAAGACAAAGTCTACATGTTAAAAAGAAAACAAAATCAGTGGCAATAAATACACACAGCTTCTTAAATGTCTCTGTCCTTAAGGCATACTCTAATTGCATTAAACAACTGAATCAGAGAAGGGAGAGGGTTGTAAATTAAGGATACTTGTGCTCCAAGTCAACAATCCTTGATGTTGGGATAACAAAATGGTTTCTACCCTATATGTCAAAGGAAAGTTCGATACAGCGTCACTTAATGTTCTGGGATTCTAGGTTTGGACACATGCACGTGTGAGAGGAGAAGGAGCCTCTTTCTGGTCTCATCCCTTTTTTTCTTAAGGATTTGCAGCTTCCACTGATCGTCACTCTCTGTGACACAGAGGAATTAAATGAGAGGCTCTAACGCAACAAACTCAGTATGGAAAATCTATCTGAACTTCCCCCTCTTTTGTTCCTTTGGCCTTTATAGCGTACAGTGCCTTGCAGAAGTATTTACACTTATTTTTCACTTTAATAGAACCACAAACTTCAAAATGGTTTACTAGATTTTCATGTAATAGACCAACACAAGTTGTTTCTAATTGTGAAAGGAAAACAATGCAGTGGAGTGCATTTCTATTCAGCCTCCTTTGCTTAGATATTCCTAAATAAAATGCAGGGAAAATAGTATATAGAATCCACCTAAGTGGAAATTTATACAACTGTTCTGTGAAGCACTCGAAGGTTTGTTTTTGAGAACATTAGAGAACAAACCGTATCTTGAAGGTCAGGGAACATGCTGTGAAAGGTCAGGGATAAATTAGGTTAGGTTATAAAAAAAGCTTTGAACATCTCACAAAGCACTGTCTAATCCATCATCTGAAAATGGAAAGAGTATGGCACAACTCTAAATCTATCAAGACATGGCTGTCCACCTAAACTGACAGGTTAAAGTTAAAGTTATTTGGCAATGAATCTTAGTCTCTGGATGTCCAAAGCTGCTAGAGACATATCCAAAAAGACTTCCAGCTGTAATTGTAGAGACATTATTGAATTATTGCAACACATTTCACATTATTTGTTGTGAATTACAAAAACCACATGTTTTTACTTCTGCTTCACAATTATGATCTCCTTGTGTTGGTCTTTCACATCAAATTCCAATAAAACACACATAAGTTTGTTGAGAAAATGTACAAGGGGTATGAATAATTTTGCACAACACTGGACAAATCAGTGTCAAAGCAGAAATGTGTAACCTTCCCTTCAGAATTACCTAAAACAGATCATTTTAGGTAAGCCACTTTCACTCATGGTGCAAGAAAGAGTGATATGCGCCCATACAATCTAACATAAAAAGTGCAAAATAAAAGAAAAAGAATAAAGCTTGTGCCATAACAGCAGCATATGATAGCACAACAGAAAATGAAATGGGCAAAAGCTACATGCTGTATATACTACTCTATCCTTTGTATTCTGGTAGCCTTCATGCAGTTTGTACTTCATTCATGTTCCGGCATTCATCCATAAACTCTGTGATTTAGCATTTCACTCATTTACTTGCAGAGAAAGCAGAAATGTTGGTGTTAATGTGTGCAAAGATCCGATCTGTGCTACAAAACAACCCTGTACAGCACAATGAATCCAGTACCAGAGATTCTCTGTCTGGGGAATATAAAGATCACATCCCACATTTCTCATTACCAGGTACAGGATCATTGATCTCTTACTTTCATAGAGCTAATGCATTAAAATAAAAGGAAAAAATAGAGCAAGGCAAACCAGACCAGAATAGTTGAGTCAGCAGTAATGATAATGTTTGTTACTGGTCAGGGAAATGGAAACCACTTCACAGCAGCAGCTGACCTTTAAATTTCTATAAACTAATATCAGGACCACGTCACGTCTACCAGGAGGAACTCTCAAACAGAAGTGTACATCCTACCATAGGAGGAATCCACCACTTTACTGCTTTTACCATTAGACATTCCTTACTTCCCTGTATGTTCTAGATTCTGTACCAAAGTTTTTATTAGTGTGATTATTTACCTCATCATCATAGCACTTTACTGTCATGACAATGTTCTATAAATGCCTCACTTTTGCCACCCTGGTGGCAAGGAGAACAGCGGATGAAAACGGCAGGTTTAAGTTTATGAAGTATGGGGGTGGGGTGGGGGGGATTACTGGATTTGGCAGGTTGTGGAGGAGGTCGCCTGACAACACATGCAGGTGGGGTTGACTGATTTGGGTGGGATCAGATCCAGGTCCTCATCATCCGGGATCTCGTCAAGGCGGTAGCCGTCTTTCAGCAGCTGGATGTTCAGATCCTGATTGATTTGCTGAAAAGAGAGAGAAACAGATGAGACTTGAGGAGGTGCATAGTGTTTTCTAAACTTCTGGGGATTTGGGCCATTCAAAAAAAGGAATCTGCAACCATGAACATAAATGTTTCTGAAAAGCAAAATTGTTTTTTGTTAAGTTTGGGTGAGCCAAAATGTTGGTCATTATAACACAGATCTTTTATTTTTTGACAGTGTAATAGAGCTAAGTTTAATATGAAAATGTGTATTTACTTATTATTTAAACATTTTTTGTTGATTGAGAGAAGAACTTTGAGCAAACTGAGATTGTAACATTAAACAATGGTTTCTTGAGTGAACAGAAAAGTGATTAGTGAAGCGATTAGCAATAATCAGCAAAACCACGATCTTTCAGATCTTTTCACCACCACACAGTTATTAAAATAATTTTCATCAGTGAGATGGCATGGTTGAACTAGTTTTACTCTGGCTCCCTTCACTTTTAAAACACAAGTAAAACAAGAATGTATGCATGTCTTTGCATCCCTCTTTTCTTAAAACAACATTAAATTCTCCCAAATGTAAACTTATCAGAGTAGGGATGCCAGACTGGTTAAAAAATCTGGTAGTTTTGCTGAACATAGCGTTACAAAAAGAAAAGTTGTCAAATATCCAGAAATACCTTAGAAACTTGCTGATGACTACATGATGGAAATGGTCTCTCTGAAAAGATATTACTCTTAGTGTTTGTAAACATTTGAGCATGTGTAAGCTTGAGACTGTGCGGTTTAAAAGATCCACAACCCAACGTCAACCCAATGTTTCTTTCTAAAACTCATAAAAAATCCTAATTTTATGATCATTGCACACAGGAAAAAGAACAGTTCAAACAAATTATTAAAAGCCAACATTGATGTGACATTCAGTGTATGTGCACTTATCACCAGACCTTCATTACTCATTCTTTGAGAGTTAACTGAGTACCAACAGGGAAACTGGATTACAATGTTTGTAATGTTTGTTCGTTATTCATACAGTGGTTAGTGAGTGTAAACATATCAGCACGCCTGGTACCAGATAGAAAAAAGCTGTGAAGGGAGAGGAATCAGGATTGCCTGTAATGGAAACTGTAAGTTCCTTTAAAAGCAAGATGTACAGGAACTAAGGATAAAGCATTTTATTACATTGACATCTTGCTTTATGTTTAAAATACATGTTTTGTGCAGTTGCACCTGCAGTTTAATCACGCACTAGCAGGGAGAGCAGACGCCTACAGAATTAGCAATGTTAAGTAGGATGGGTTTAAATAAGTGTGTCTAAAGACTGGTTTATAAATGCATCGTGCTTTGCTTCCTGAGAACCATAAAGAATTGAGGCAAGGGGATGAGGGATGGAAGGAAGTTCAATGGTAAATAGGAGGAAAGGAAGTAGAATTCACAGCATCTCACCTCTGCAGAAGAATATCCCGACGATGAGTATCTAGACATGTCGAAATCATCATCACTGCAACACAAAGAAATGTTTTTTGTTTTTTACTATATCTATATCTATATATCTATATCTATAATCTATATCTATATCTATATCTATATATATATGTATATATATATATATATATATTATATATATATATATATATATATATATATATATACTACCGGTCAAACGTTTTAGAAACACTTTCACATTTACTTTTTATTTTTATGTGTATGACTATTTACATTGTACGTAGATTCTTACTGAAGGCATCAAAATTGTGAATGAACGCATTTGGAATTATGTAGCAAACAAAAAAGGAAAATAACTTTTAATATGTTTTATATTTTACGTTCCTTAAAGTAGGCGGCCTGTGTTGTGATAACTGACATATTAACCTTGGGCGGTCTCTCAATGAACCTCTGGGAATATCTTTCAAAACATTTCAGCTGACCACCTCATGAAAGTCATGGAGAAAATGCCAAGAGAGCAAAGCAGTAATTAAAGCAAAGGTTATTTTGATTAATCTAAAATATAAAAATGTTTAGAATTATTTCACATTTTTGGTTTATTATATAATTTTATGTGTGTTCATTCACAGTTTTGATGCCTTTGGTGAGAATCTACAATGTAAATAGTCATTACAATACAGAGACCAGTTAAGTGAAAAAGGGAAATGTAAATGTACATACTGTATATATTTAAATGTAAATATATGTTTTGATGCCTTCTCACCAAAGGCATCAAAACTGTGACAGAGACAGAGAGAGGGAAAGAGAAAGAGAAAGAGAAAGAGAGATAGAGAGAGAGATGTATTTAGAGAATAAGCATGTTTAGGTGAATTTACCTGTCGGTATCTAAGGCCACCAGGGGCTTTTCGTCTGGGCTCTGGTCTAAAGAGGAATAACCTTTATTGGGCACTACCAACCTGCAGTTGTGTGGAAAAATTGAGGAAAAGGCAAGTAAGGTCATGACAAGCAAAAGTGATGAGAAAATCATATAGACTTGCCTAGAGGGTCAGTACAGCCTTACTACAGGAACAACAGAAGCATGAAAGAGGTCTGTTTACTGACTCAAACATTTTACAAGCCCCAAATCAATATAGCTATTTTTGCAGCCATATAGACAAAAAAGAGGCATCAAACCGTAAACACTCAGCCATGGTATGCTATGTGTAAAACACCTGCTCTATAAAAATATTTTTTATTGCACGCTGTAATATTTGTTTTTCCTGCCTGCATCACCATAAATTGGCGTAATTTAGAATTTACTGGATTTAAAACACTTGAAGAGAATTAACCATTCTTTGATAGAAGCGTTTTACTGATTTCTTCCACCACCCTACAACCACAGCGCTCGTTTCTCACCGTGTTCTGGCCATGACGTTGTTCTTCTTGGGCTGCTGGTTAACCGGACTACCTACAGTGTTGCTGTTCTTTAATGAGCCCTTCCTGGCCAGGTCTCTTTGTTTCTCTGCACATGAGATAGGAACATAGGATTAATAAGAAAGTAACATCAGGGGTGACCGTCCCTCAATTCAGAACTTGTACAGAGCTAGGGTCAGGAAAAGGGAAGATAAAATCTCTGCAGACCCCACACATCCTTGTCACAAAGTCTGTTTCGACTTTTATTTTCAGGTTGGCACTACATAGCGCTATTTGCAAAAACCAGCCGCCACATGGAGAATTTCTTTCCTCAGGCTTAACAGTCAGAGTCCCCATACCGATACCTTGCATACTTGCACTAATTCAACCTTGTTTTCCTCTTTTGTAAAAACACTGTATATAAACATATTTGCAAAAAAAAAAAAAAACGCTTTATTTCTCATCAATTGTTTTAATATATTTAAATGTCTTCATTGAAAGCAAAGTGGAACCAAAGATTCTGATTCTAACCGTGGAGCACTTCAAAGACAGGTTGCAAAGTGCACACTAGGAGCACCGGTACAGGTAAAGGTAAAAACAGGACTGAAACCAATGTGAAAAGTCCATTTTACTTTTAAATTTGAATAGAACAAATCAGCAGTTTTAGAGAATTACATGGGGACATGGCATCTTTAATTAAAAGGCCTGCAGTGACTTATATTTTTGATTCATGCCAGACCAAATCAAAGGTTTAGTAACAAGGTAAAAAGACTGACATCAAGGCAGATCAGTTTCTATTCATGAAGCAGAACATTTTCAGTTATCAGCTAACCAGTAAATACTGATTCAGTTTAATTCAATTCAGTTTAATTATATAGCGCCAATTCACAACACATGTTGTCTCAAGGCACTTCACAAAAGTCAGGTACATACATTCCAAAATGATGCAGGTTTCTAAGACAATAAATGGAAAGATGACAAGTAAGCATTTCCAGGTTTTTAAAAGTTACTGTTTTAAGACCGTTTTGACAATTTAATGTGTTTTTAATAAGATGCCAGAGAAAACTCGGCATTTTATTAAACTAGAGAGAACTATAGAAGGCATACTTTCCTTTCACAATCTGTTGCTGTGCACTTCTGGTCAGCAAGCTAATGAAAAGTCTATTATACTTTTTACATGCTTACAAGAAAGATAAAATTGTGTGTTTGAAAATATTTTCAGTTGTGAAAAACATGGACAGTAAGTTAACTACAGTTGGTAAACAAGTTGCATCTCTTTTAAGCAGCTGACCTTTGGCTGCCCATTGGAGCAGAAGGACCAACCAATTAATCAGTTAATTATCAGCCTCTTAGGCTTGAAGTGTTTTGAATAACAAATGTCACAATATTACCTGATATAATTTGTACCTTCATTAGTCTGTATTGTTTTCTGTACTGTTCTTTGTGTAATGTATGTTTTTTTGTGTCAGGGACAGTAGATAAAAATGAACTCTGATAGCTATCATCTGCTATAAAGCATGTTTTCCTTTGAGTTTAATGCTATTTAATAAACCAAATGAACAAATACAAAATAATATGTGCAATTAGCATTTTTACTTCAAACGCATTACGAAATTTTGTGGGTGTTTAATGCTAGTTTTTGGTAAAGTATTTTGTACCAAATTTCAATATTTAACAAAACTATTTCAGACAACATAATTTTAGGTGTATTAATCAATATATTAAATAATTTTGCAGTAGCATGAATAATTGCTTTTGTTCTGTTCTAAATAAAAGCAATTAGTTTACGTTATACATTTTCTTTTAAACTTTTTGTAAATAAAGTAATAATATATTTATAGTGAAACTGTGGTATTTTTATTCAAGTTTATCATACTTCAGAATCTCATACTTGTCCATGCCTATTTTTAAGATATATTTGGCATTTGAAACCAAAGTTTGACACCAGATATCCTTCTCCTTTTCTGGGCCAGCAGTTAGATAACACACAGTAGATTTGTGAAATTATGTGTTTTTTTTTTCAGTTTAATGAAATCTTTTTTAGAGTTTTTTTTTAGTTTATTGGTAAAAGAGGGAAATTGCTTTTAGCATCATATACAAAAGCACCATGGGCTGTATCCATATTACGATATGAAATAACACTCAAGTTGAAATGAGCTGAACATGTTGAAAAAAGATATGTGTGCATCTCTCTTTTTTGATGTGTCTTGTCACCAAGTTTCAGGCATACCATATGGAGCTGATGGTTGCCTCCATGTGCCAGGGCAGTTTTGCTCTACAAAAAAGATATCTCAACACAGTATTCTTATTGCATGATTAGCCTTATTAATTCTGGATTCAATCCAGCATCAAAGTAGGTAGGCCACATTAAAGTTATAGTAACCTACATTTGTATGACCTTTAATTATTTGAGTAATTGTGTGTATGTGTATACGTGTTTGTGTGAGTTTGTCACCTGGAAGTGTACATTTCTAAGAGTGGCAAGGCAGGTAGAAGGCCTGCCATCTGTGGTGTTTGAGTGTGTGTCATTGGTAAGTGTTGTGATGAATGCAGATGTGTATGTCTCAAGTGCATTAAATTTGGGGTTTTGGCTGGGGTGTATGAGACCCCCTATGCCCACAAGGCCCATCGTTCCACAACCCAATACTCTACAGTTGTGTAGTGTTACATATGGGAGTGAGAAGGGGGTGGGCACAAGCATGAAGAGAACCCAGGCCAGCGAAGAGAAGCAAGCCAATCGGAGGCAGTCCAGGACCCCGAGATCGGCCAGACCAGCCAGGACCGCAGGCATCTTGCAGGCCCCAGTAGGTGCTCTGAGCCTCCAGACCCCTATTGTCCATCCGGACAAAAGGGCCCTCAACCCACCTCCCAGCCCCAGACCCTTGTCTGGCCCACTTACGGACCCACACCCCAGACCACTAAGCCCCAACCACTGCGGCTCCCGACCCACCCGCCAAGCCAGGGACAGAGAGGAGGCACCCCCCACCCGGCCTTTTTCCAGTTTTGTGTTTTGGTTTCTATATTCTGAATCATTTTTCTTTCAGTTTCTGGTGTCCTTATTTCTAGATTTTAGGTCATTGTTTTGGTTCACGTTCTATTTTCCCCTGATCCCATTGTTTTCCTTTTCAGTTTATTTCATGCCTTTCTTCCTCAGTCGCTTGTACTCCTTGCAGCCCTTTCAAGTTTCAGTTAATCATCCTTGCCAGTAAGTTCCACTTGTACCACTAATCATACTAGCCAGTATTTTTCTCTCCCATGTTCTCTCATTCGTTGTCAGAGCCTTCTTTTTCTTTCTGCATGTTGATGCCTGTGAATTTTGCTGTTATGCCTTTGCTCTCTGTGTCTTCTTCACTTTGGGTTTTCTTGTTTTTGGACTTCTAGCACTTTGAGCTTCACTATGTTTATTCCGTTTGGCTTTTCCCTGGATTTTATCACATGACAGATATTGATAGTGCTGCTATTCACCACTGGACTCTGTCCAGGGTGCTGAAATTAAGTTAAAGATTTTTGGCCTTATTCATTTTGGTGGCATCAGCTGGGGGACTCCATGGATTACGGGAATTGACAGTTGAAATTTTGTCACATATTAAAAGCCTAATGGTTACATATATACTTGACAGAATAATCAATATTGGGAATGTTCAGTGACTGCAGCCCTAAATGGATACAAATTTAATTAAAAAGTGGTTAAACGTACAACCTTTAGTCAGATTGTTTGAGTATCTATGCATTTTTTTTACAAATTATACTTCATTGTAGTATAAGTCATGTATGGATTTTGCTGTTTCCTAAATAAAAAATACTTCCTACCTATTTTCATCTGGAGGGGTGAGGGTTTATAGCTGATAGTAACAGCTTCTCCTTCTCTGGTGTCTGAGTCTGCTTCTGAGGCAGTGGAGGAAGCAGGGTCCTGGAGTTAAAAAACAAACCATGGACAGAAAGATGAGCACAAATGCAAACTTCTGATCCAAACAATAATAATTAATATATTTTTGTCCACTATGAAAACACTATGCCGAGATGAATTTGAATTTCTAGTACTTAGGTACTTCCAGGTTCCAGTGCACTGTTTGCAGTGTCCTGGCTTCTCTATATCATGCATAGGGCTTCTTACTTTCAGTAAAATAAAGGTCCCAGTTGTAAAAAGAGCAGGTGGCCTAAACAAATTAAAGGCACTACTGTAAACTACAGTAGTTGATAAAATATTTAAAAAAAGCCT
>JAHHUM010002528.1:0-56798 GCA_036173005.1 Crenichthys baileyi
GCCCCCCTTTTTGCGCCCCACAGAACTGGCCGCTCAATGGATATTTTCTTTTTTTTTCGAACCATTCTCTGTAAACTCTAGAGATGTGGGTGCGTGACAATCCCAGTACATCAGCAGTTCTGAAATACTCAGACCGCCCCCGTCTGCCACCAAAACCATGCCACGTTCAAAGTCCAAAAATCCCTTTTCCCCCCCTTTTCTGATCCCGGGTTTTGAACTGCAGCAGATCATCTTGACCATGTCTACATGCCTAGATGCATTGAGTTGCTGCCATTTGATTGGCTGATTAGAAATTCACGTTAACGAGTAGTTGGACAGGTGTACCTAATAAAGAGGCTGGTGAGTGTATATACAGTACAGACCAAATGTTTGGACACACCTTCTCATTCAAAGAGTTTTCTTTATTTTCATGACTATGAATATTGTAGCTTCACACTGAAGGCATCAAAACTAACACATGCTAACACATGTGGAATTATATACTTAACAAAAAAGTGTGAAACAACTGAAAATATGTCTTATATTCTAGGTTCTTCAAAGTAGCCACATTTTGCTTTGATTACCGCTACGCACACTCTTGGCATTTTGTTGATGAGCTTCAAGAGTCTGTACTGTAAATAATTATATATATATATATATATATATATATATATATTATATATATATATATAATATAATTACAGGGGTTGGACAATGAATCTGAAACACCTTGTTTTAGACCACAATAATTTATTAGTATGATTTTTGGGCCTCCTTTTTTGCGGCCAATACAGCATCAATTCGTCTTGGAATGACATATACAAGTCCTGCACAGTGGTCAGAGGGACTTTAAGCCATTCCTCTTGCAGGATAGTGGCCAGGTCACTACGTGATACTGGTGGAGGAAAGCGTTTTTCCCTGACTCGCTCCTCCAAACACCCAAAGTGGCTCAAAATAATATTTAGATCTGGTGACTGTGCAGGCCATGGGAGATGTTCAACTTCACTTTCATGTTCTAAAACCAAATCTTTCACCGCCCTTGCTGTGTGTATTGGGTGCATTGTCATCCTGATACACGCCCGCCTTCAGGATACAATGTTTGAACCATTGGATGCACATGGTCCTCAAGAATGGTTCGGTAGCCCCCTTGGCAGTGACGCGCCCATCTAGCACAAGTATTGGGCCAAGGGAATGCCATGATATGGCAGCCCAAAACCATCACTGATCCACCCTAATGCTTCACTCTGGGCATGCAACAGTCTGGGTGGTACGCTTCTTTGGGGGCTTCTCCACACCGTAACTCTCTCGGATGGGGGGAAAAACAGTAAAGGTGGACTCATCAGAGACAATACATGTTTCACATTGTCCAACCCCAAGATTGCGCTCCTTGCACCATTGAAACCGACTTTGGCATTGGCATGAGTGACCAAGGTTTTGCTATAGCAGCCCGGCCGTGTATACTGGCCCTTGTGGAGCTCCCGACGGCTTTTTCTGGGGGGAAACAGGAGAGTTGAGGTGCACATTTAATTCTGCCGTGATTTGGGCAACCGTGGTTTTTTTTTTTTTGGGAAAAAATCCGGGTTTAGCACCCGAAAATCCCTTTCAGACAGCTTCCTCTTGCGTCCCAAATTAATCCTGTGGTGGGGTTCGTCTTCTTGGGGGTTGCTGACATTACCCTGGATACCGTGGCTCTTGATACATCACAAAGACTTTTGCTGTCTTGGTCACAGATGCGCCAGCAAGACGTGCACCAACAATTTGTCCTCTTTTTGAACTCTGGTATGTCCCCCATAATGTTGTGTGCTTTTAATATTTTGAGCAAACTGTGGCTCTTACCCTGCTAATTTAACTTTACACTCTGCTCTTACTGGTGCAATGTGCAATCAATGAAGACTGGCTACCAGGCTGGTCCAAATTTAGCCATGAAACCTCCCACACTAAAATGACAGGTGTTTCAGTTTCATTGTCTAACCCCTGTATATATATATATATATTATATATATATGTATGTATGTATGCATGTGTGTGTGTGTGTGTGTTATATAAGCTGTTTAACTGTCATTGTGTAGTCTCAAAAGAAGTGAGATGAAAACACACAGAAACTTTTTTTGTGGTTAGCACACACCTCTCGTAACATTCCTGACTTCCAGTCATCCATTTAAAACAACATCACACCACCCTGACCGTTGAATGAGGATATGGTGCTTCTTATAACATGACAACACAGAGAGCAAACCTTATGAGTCACTCTGAAATGGTTGTAGCACCTGTCAATAAGTTCACTAAGGCATCATTCAATCCACAAAATTCCACATTGCATTGTAACCTCGATAATCTAGCCTGGAGTTTGATTTCCGATTTTAAAATGCCTTTACATTTTGTTTTGTCTAACATTTTGAAGCAACAAATATTCCCTGCCTTTATTTAAATCACATTTAAGGACGTAGATTATATCACATGCTTTAGAAAATGACTGATTAGCAAATACTTCTTCAACATTAAGAAGATGGAAATTCTCAGAGGAGGTTCAACTCAAAAGCCTGACAAATGTACATAAAATGTTTAGTTGCATTACAATTATTTGCAGAAATAATTCTGCAAATGAGTGGTACAAATGAAACAAAGCCAGCGTTGTAAAAGCTGAACTTTGTTATGCTAGGTTGTCACCTCACATATATCAGTTATCAAACTCTGCAGTACAACCTGTTCTTTTTGACATCTTGTGACCAATCACTGGCTTTTCTCTGTACACAAAAAATCCCACTGACGAACAATCAGCGCATTCTTTCTGGCCTAAAACTTGTAACTTATGTTTGCCTCCCAGTGTAAGAACCCTAAATTATAGGATTGCGTTTTATGACAGCCTACATAGTATTAAAGATGCCATTGTGCTTCAGTTCAGGAACAATTTGTCTTGCTTAGCTTCAGTGACATCTGTGACGTAACGTAACAGCTAACCTCTTAAAACTAGTAAAAAGTCAACGTGTACTTATGCCCTTCTACTTTGATACCCCAAAAAAGATTAGGCTATAATATACCCTAATCTTTGGAAATCTGTTAGATATTTGTAGTGATAGGCTCTCCTTCTGCATGCATATACACATATTTTTATAAGCTCTTTGTAGGTTAGAAGGTGTTGGCCCTGCCGCTGTGTTTTTAAGCTGATTGGTATCTAATGACGTCAGGCCACTTCTTCCTTCTATTATTCAACTTTAAAGTGTCTGGAAGCCAATAGTGCTTTCCTAAAAAAAACAACAAAACAAAACAAAAAAACAAAACACAAATGTTGAATTAAACCAGAGCTGCTCAAAGTCATGGCCTCTGACATCTTAATAGTTTCGCTTTTAAAGGCTTACAGACTAAACACCGACTTGAGCCAGTTATTTTCTGTATTCAGGGTTTTGTCCTATTTTTAGTGCGATGAATAAGTCTCACAGTTTGCAACAACAGAAATGGAAAGTTCTGGAATAATGTGGCCTTCATCATGTTATTGTCAGATGAAATTTAAGTAGCAATGGTTGTATGTAGGTATTCTTTTTAACATAATTAGAATAAAGCAGTAAAACATGGCAAACACCTACAATGATGCTGGTTCAGAGCTGCATCCCTCAAACTGACATAAGGTATCTAGAATGTCTTGTTAAGTATTCTTAGGTTGCTCCTAATAAAACTCTAAAAAGTATGGTATATATTTGTATAAAGTCCCCCTTACTCTGATACTCCTGCAGGAAAAACAAATGCAACAAATTGCCTACACTCACCTAATTAGCAGGTAGAGTCCACCTGTATGTAGTTTAATTTCAGTATTTATTTATTTTCTCTTGTTCACATAATTTTAATCTTAGTATAAATAAAAGTATAAAAGTTATTTTATGGTCTCAAGGTTTTTTAGAGAACATCAATGAAGAAATATCAAAACTTGAAGACCAGTCAGGAATAGAGCTGTGGGAAAATTTTAATTGGGGTTTGGCTATAAAACAGTATCCCAAACCTACCAAGAAATGTCCGTTCACCTACTGACAAGAGGTTCATTGTAACTGAGGAGGAGCTGCAGAAATCTATTGCTCAGGTGAGAATCCATCAATTGGACAACTATTAGTGGTGCATTCCACAAACCTAAACTTTATCCAAGAGTCGCAAGAAGAAAGCTATTGCTGTAAGAAAACTAAAGGGAGTTCAATTAGCTTCTAATCTGTCCTTTCATTTCTTTAGATCAGGGCACGATGTGTAGCTTTTAACCTGCTTCAAGTTGTATTACCTATTTAAATTATTTCTTGATGTTACAAGTTAGGCAGGAATCAGGCCTGGGTGTGTCTCGTGAAATTTAACTTAGCTTTCAAAAAATGTGGGTAATGTTTTTACAAGGGGTGCATATAGGGACAAGTTGGTTTGGAACGCTTTTTTTTTCACTTGCATGAAATCATGATTTAAAAACTGCTTTTCATATGTACTGAAGTTATTTTTGTCTGGAATTAAAATATGAAAAAACTTAGCATGGCAAAAAAGCAAAACCCCCAAAAAATTGGAAGGGGCAACATTTACTTTGACAGCACTGTCTCTGAGGTGAAAAACTAACACAACCTATCACCATGAACACACCATCCTCACCATGAAACATGGATTGAGCTATATAGAGAAATCTGTTTGTGATTGTAAAAGAATTGAGATAGAGTCAGAGGTTCACATTCCAGCAGAACAATAACCGTAAACATATAGCCAGAGGTATTTGGAATAATTTAGACCAAAGCATATTCATGTCTTAGATTACTTTAAGGTCCAGATTTAAATCCAACTGATAATCTGTGGCAAGACTTAAAAGTCGATGTTCACAAATGCACTCCATTCAGTATTGTTGAGCTTGGGCTTTACTGCAAAGAAAGGCAAAAGTTCAGTCTTGTGCAAAGCCTGTTGAGACACAGTTGCTGTGATTGCAGTAAAAGGTGGTTCTATGAAGCATTGACTCAGACACCTGAATACAAATGCATGCAACACAGACCTTTATTTATGAAAAAATTCCCAACACCCCCAAAACATTGAGGGGTTGCAGTTGTATCGTGAAAAAAGGTAAAAAAGTTCAAGGCATATTACTACATTTGCAAGGAACTGTATAAGATTAAAAGTAACAAGTTGGCTCTTCAGTTACATTTATAACCACTAGGGTTTTTATTGCTAAAAATATGGGCCTTCAATTAATCTTCATGAGTTGATGTAAATGTTATATGTGTTTCATTTCTCACATGTTTTTACTATCAGAATCAGTTCTACTTGGTGTTTGTACTCTTTGTACAATCCTCCTTGGGACTGTTTGTACTGTCAGAGAAAATCAGATTAATACTGATAAAACATGAGCCAAATATGAAACGCATACCTACTACTCTAAGTTGTGAATCCTATACAGGTTTATGTCATGTTTAATGGATGACCTTTACTGTTGTAACTGCTTGTATGACTGTAATGTAATGTAATGGCAAGTATCAAGCATCAAGTTATTAAAAAACATAGTTATGCAAAATTACATTTTCACCTCCAGATAATTTTAGCTGCTGCATTGCCTTTGGAATGAAGTTGTTGCACATTTTGGTTTATCGTGCTCCAGTGGATCGTTACCTTTTCTAGATGGCAGGAGATCAAACAACACATTTGTTCAGTTGTTCAACCACTGTTTTATCGTCAACGATCTCAATGACCTGGTTTAAACTGATTTTAGAAGTTCAAGCATAAGTCGGCAGAACAATATTAAATGGACTGAGCACACATCCCTGAGAGGCCTCCATGCTCTGTTTGATACAGAATTATGTGCTACTACCAAAACATGCTGTCTGTTAAGTTTATAAGAGGAAATTCAAGATTCAGCTTTGGAGGGAAATTTTGAGAAACAATATAAAGAAGCAACAACCTGCTGGACGATCTTTCTCTGTACTCTATTTTTAAACATCACTCCTTCTGACGAAACTTAACCATAGCTGAAGACCAGTGAACATACACGATGTTTCCAAATCTATTGGTTCACACCACCAAATCAATGAATCCCGGTGTTCCAATCACTTCCATGGCTGCAGGTGTGTAAAGTTTGGTGTGGAGAAACTGGACTGGCCTGCACAGACTTCTGACCTCAAGCTTCTCGATCACATTTTGGATGAATTAGAGCAGAGGCTGTAATTCTGGTTTTCTCATCTAACTATGAACACACTCCTAAACCTTGTGGAAGATGTTTACAGAATAGTTAAAGCTGCTATTGCTGACAACGGTGGCTCCATCAACAAATTGGACCTTATAGATTAAGAATAGGATGTCATCAAAGTTCATGTATATGCAAAAGTAGACAGACAAATACCCTTGGTAATATATTGTACTTTAGTGATACGTCTCCAAAATGCATTATTGGCACAATCTACCTGTTTCATTTGATTCATTGCTCTGCAGCATTCTCAGTATGTTAAGCTTCAACCTTCTTTGGAAAAATTCAAGGTTTAAGATGCAACTGGGTATTAAAGCTTTTGATGTTTCTGTAATCATCCATCCACTTGTTGACATTAACGTTGAGAAATTAAACTATATAAACCTAATTCAGTTAGGCAACAGTTTGCATGTATTCTTTATTACTTTGTGACATCTTTCACTTACATTATGTGGTGTTTTTTTTTTTTGGTTCCTTTCTTAATGTTGTATGTTAGGCCTCAAACAAAACCAAACGAAACCAAGTTAATGCATGCAGTAAGTGAAAAATAAGAAAAATGGTTGTCTGCTTTATCTCTTTTTATCGATATTTTTCCAGTCCATAAAGAAAATAGTGTGATTAACTCCCCCTCCTCATATAAATCCAGACAAATCCAGTATTTTGTTTAGATTCAAGCTGAGGGGTTTTTACCCACTTCGTGTCTCAAACATAACAATCTCTTTTAGACCTCTATAATGTCAGATGGTAAGCAAAATTTTCTGATTTGAAACCTGTATTTTTAGCATATTTAGGGAACTTTTTTAGTTGTAAAGTGAGAAATAGAGTAGCTCATAAATATGATATAACTGAAAGTGATTCAACATATAAGAAAAGCTGAGAAAGCACCTAATATTTATGAATTTGATCAAAAATGTCTGCATTAAGAATTAATACACATTTTGTGTGAATTGAAAACATGAATTCCAAATTATACATTGGCTGTTTAGTCATTAACTCACTTTCTACCCAAACTGATTGAAGAGCAAATCTGAAAGAGCAAGTAAAGGAAATAGATATTTCTGATTTATCTGACAAACAAAAAAGGAAAAGCGGTAAGACTGTTGTGCGTGCCAGAAGTCATACCTTTCCTTGTAGTAAGAGGACAGCAAAGTGCGTACCTCATCAGACAAATCTGGATTGGCAGGACCCTTTCTCGGAGAGGAGGGAGTTACTGTAATGAAGGAAGAAGAAAAAGATGTATAAATCTGATGATCAAAGTCTTTATCAAATAGTTCCAGTAGAATTCAACAGTGCCAGAAAACTTGAAGATGATGAGAGATTGGACATTAGGAAGTTATGGAAAGATTCTTTTACTGCTTGGTTTTTTCCAGTTAGGCTGTCAGTTTGAAGCACTGGAATGCCTGTTAACCACAAACATCTGCTTTTTCCACTTGGTTTCTGGCATGGAGCGTCGCATATATTTTGATCAGCATGACTGCCATTTTTGTCAGCAAACGTTTGAGACAAGGACACCATTCTTGATTACAGTGTCTGGCTTTTGTCCCAGGTCATTTATGGGTAGTGTTTGTCAGTGCCTGGTATTCACTCAGACTTGTTTGTCTACTTTTAGGCTAGGTTTCTCCCCGACTCGTCACAGAACTTTTGTGACATTTATTATCTTTTGTGGAGATTTAAGTCTTACAAATAAGTTACATTTGCGTCCTTTTTTGCATGCATTCAAAAAAATCTATATATTCATTCAAAATTTGCTAATTATTTGTTATAAATTCTGCTTGTCTCTACTTGACTTGTATGGGTAGTATGTCTACAGTGAATTATGCAGTTTAATATATTATAAGTGATGATCTGGTGCAAATATATTCGAAATTTATAATTTCAACAGTTTTATTTTAGTTTTATTTCAGTTCTAAATTGGAAACTCAAAAAGCTGATAACATGTTTCTCTGGACCTTTGAGCCAGAGGCTGTCAAGCTCTAAAGTCAGAAATCAATATTTCAATTTATTGGGTCAAAAATAATTAAGAGTAAAACTAATGTTGGACTTGGTTGTAAACCTCACAAATCCATAATCTTTTTTGTGTAAGTATGACAAAGCAATTGTGAGGTATCAGATGATTATTAATACATAAAGAAAGTTGTCTTGTTGTGGTCCACTTTGTTTGCTGTGCTCCAAATTTGTCAAGTGGAAAAGTCAGCTTTGTAGGTTTGAAGTAGGTTTGATTTATTACTTTAACATCTTGAAGAGGTCAGATTAGTTTATTGCTTCTTCCCTTTAGTTATAAAGCTTTCTGTGCACAAAAAATGTCTTACAAAAGGTATCAAATGCCTAAGACAGGCATTGCTCTTGTTTACCTATTGGCAATTCTAATGAAACGTAAGCCAGATATTTCTATACACTTTTGCTGTTGTTGCTGTGAATTGCCAATATATATAAATAAATGGAATTGGTTTGAATAAAACTGAAACATAACTTTTTTTTTCTCAATGTCTGACAATAAACCAAACTAAGTGTTCCCTGTTTATATGTGTTTGCTAAATACCCCGAAAAATGAAATTCAGACATTCACATAATTAGGATTACTATTATATAATTTGCATAGAGGCTAACCTGTGGATGTATTTTAAAGTAACACCTCAATCGCATTGCTTCCTTGTGTGACATCATAAAAAACCAAAATAAATCATCCAACGTATTAGGAAGAGGATCGTGGACCTCCACAAGTCTGGTTCATCCTTGATGTAAATATCCATTTGTCTTGAGGTGCCACATTCATCTGTTCAAGCAATTATATCCAATTATTATAAACACCATGGGGATGTCCAGCTTGCCATACCATTCAGGAAGGAGAGACACACAGGTTATATTGTCCCAGATATTGGCATAAAATGTATGTATCAACCCCGCAACAAAAGTAAAAGATTTTGCTGAAACACTGAAACCTTTGCCACATATACTGAAAGGCCACTCAGAGGGAAGATGCCATTACTCCAAAATCTACATAAAAAGTCAAATCACAGTTTGCAAATTACTCAAGGACAAACATCTTCATTTGTCCTTTTTATGACCTTTTTTTAACAGGAATGACAACAGACATGTCCTATGGTCTGATGAAACTAAAATTGTTGTAAAAGTGTTTGGGCATCCTTCGGACAAGACAACAAAAAAAAATTATTTAACTGATTTTTACTCATCTTCAGCATAGAAATAAAGGGGAAAAGACATTTTTTGTTAACTCCACGGCTACATGAGCATAGAATGTCACGAACACTTAAGTCCAAAAGGCCATACTTTTCACATAGATTTCATGTAATAATTAGGCATGACCTCAACATTTGAAACTGGATGTCTGCATATTTGTGTATCTTTGTCCGAATATAGACAAAAACCTGTATGATTGTGGTTAATGTACATTTCCAGTTTACCTTAAGTCATTTATCATGTAACTTCTAAATGCATTGCCATGCTGATGATTATAGTAAAATAAACATGTAACAACTGATTATACAGTTACTAAACCGATTCCAAGACATCAGCTTGCTGGGTATTTGCTGGGTAATCTCTCATTTTGGATTAGCAGCCTTGAAGCAGTTTTGGAGTGGGTGAAAGCGTAGCTCGATGTTGCATTTGTCACAAAAGATGTTTTTTCTGTGCAGTAAGGCTTCTTGCATCTAGTGGCCTCTAGCTTATTGTCATAATTTGGCATGTGATCAGCGATGTCATACTGCACTTCCGGCAGTACTAAAATTATACTAAGAGCAATTTTATCAGGTTTCCATAAACATACATTACATTTTTGATGGAAAAGAGATACTTACTTCTCCTATTCTCCAGTTTTAGTTTGTCTGAAGCTCACTCATATCAAGTTAGGAGTAAATACTTAATTGCCTTTGAATAATAAGAAACCAATCTGTAACAAGCACAATTTTTTTTATTCACTTAGACCCAGAAATATGTTGTGTGCATTCCTTGGACACAGAGTCTGAAGTGGATATAGTGAAAGTTTGCAAATTACTCAAGGACAAAACATAATTATTTGTCTTTTTTATTACCTTTTCTAACAGGAATGTCAACAGACATGTCCTATGGTCTGATAAAACTAAAATTGAAGTGTTTGGCCATAATTGTTACATTTGAAAGAAAAAGTTGTAAACTTGCAACTCCGAGAACCTCATCTATGAAGTATTGTTGTGTCATGTTTTGAAAGTGTTTTGCACAAGGAGGGACTGGTGCACTTCACAAACTAGATACAATCATGAGGAAAGAACACCAAGTGGAAATATTGAAGCAACATCTGAAGACGACAATCAGGAATTTTAAGCTTAAGCGCAAACAGGTCTTCAAATGGTGCAGGACTAAGCATATAACCAAATTAATAACAAAGTGGCTTGTAAGTGGCTTACAATGTCAATATTTTGGAGTGACATCACAAAGCCCTGATCTCAGTCCCCTAGAAAATCTGTGGGCAGA
The DNA here is from genome assembly GCA_036173005.1 of Crenichthys baileyi. Lineage (NCBI taxonomy): Eukaryota > Metazoa > Chordata > Actinopteri > Cyprinodontiformes > Goodeidae > Crenichthys > Crenichthys baileyi. Next base: position 10,625 of record JAHHUM010002528.1, read on the forward strand.
GCTGAAAAAGCACTGTGCACGCAAAGTAGTGCTCCACAAGATATTTAAAGCTGTTTACAACCTAATGCTTCTTTAAACTTCCCCATAGCTTTCTCCCTGACCTGTCTGCTGTGTTTACTGACTTTCATGATGGTGTTTGTTCACCTATAAAATCTCTGAGGTCTCCACAGAATTGTTGTATTTATTCTGAGATTTATTTACACACCGTTGGACTTGTTCTTCTAATTCATTGATGTCTAAAGGTAAATGGTGGCACTGTCTTTTTTTTGTGTATCAGAGTAAAAGGGGCTCAATACACACATTAAGAATCTTTAAAATGCAAAATTTTCCTTCTACTTAAAAATCTGTGCAAGATGTTTCTACACAAAATCACAATAAAATACTTTCAGGTTTGTGGTTTTAACATGACAAGAGTGAACAATTTTGGGTGTTTGAATACTTTTGAAATGCACTGTAAATGTTGACATTTTCACTTGTTTCCCAACGCTTTAAAGGGAAGAAAAGAGCACTATTGTTTCTGCTGGTTTCCGCAACAATAATGTAGTAAAACCCCAATGGCAAAAATACACACATAACCCTGCAGTGTTGTTAATTTAAAATGTCAAAAGTGTCAAAGTGAGGATGTCTCAATTTGATAGATGCCTTTCACAGTGTGTTTTCAAGTCTCATCTTCTGTACTGGCATCAGTCCAAAAGACCCATTGAAAAGGACAACACAAAAGGAAATGAACTCAACTGGAAAAAAGAATGTATTAACAGGTAATTTTGAAAGTAGATCCAGTAATTTGCATGAGGAATACTCTGAGCTCTTTGAAAACACCTTTCCATGTGAAAACCCCTGAAACCAATAAGCTGGCTAAATGTTTTCATCACTAACATGCTTCACGGAAATGCTTGAATAAGAGCATGCAAGGCTCATGTGACACTACCTATTTCATGATAAAGAGATCCCTGCTTCACCGTATTTGATTTTCTGGGCCTCGGCATTTCAATCTTCATCACCTCATCGCAGCATTGCTTCCACTGAACTGCAAAAACCAAAATGAGCAATTATTTATATTACAAAGACAATGAAGTGGATTTAGTCATTACTTTCAGCAATTATGATGTTATAATATCTATTCAAGCAGGCAAGGCCTTATTCTTTACTCGGCCAGAGTTTTGCTGTGCTATTCAAGTTTACATTTTACCTGCTGCTCTACATAACACATTTGGCTCTCTGAGCCTCCACACCTCCACACACATGTCAAGTTTTCAGTTGTTCGATTGTTGCAGCTCCATCGTGCATTGTAGTGACATATTAATTGTAATTTGTTTACGTCTTTTGTTTGCTGAGGTCCCTGCTAATTTGGGCTGATCAGGAAGCAGCTTCATTTTAGGTTAGCTAAAGAAAGTTAATCACCAAGCAAATCTTCTGAAAGAGCGAGGGTTCTTTTCCAAATTATGACGCATTAGCCTGTTACAGTCGGCCAGTCAGATATACCAGAGAGTATATACAGGCACTTTGTTGATAGTAAAAGCCTTTTATGGTTGACAAAAATACACTAAAAAGCCATTTAACTGTAGTATTTATGCAACATGCAGATAGCTGTAAGTCTGACGAGAAGGATTAAGGTCCACTTGCTTTCATTTGTTTCATATGCATTAGGTACGCTGGAGAAAGTTGATGGGATGATAGTTGGAGCTAAATACAGGGCGATCCAGGAAGAAAACCACTGCAAAAGACTTCAGACAGGGGCAAATTAATAGAATAGCTTAGATCAAAGCATATTCATGTGTTGAATGGCCCAATAAAAGCCCAGACAGAGATCCAATTAAGAATTTGAGGCACGATTTGAAAACTGACGTTTACAAATAATGTAGATGTGGACAAATGGGGGAGACTTGCAGCAGTAATTGCAGAAAAATGTGGTTCTAAAAAGCATTGACTCTATAGGAGTGAAATATATATGCATACCACTCAGATTTTTGCTTTGTAAAAACTTTTTAAAACTATACATGGTTTCCCTTCTACTTCATATTTCTGCACATCTTTGTTTTAGTCTTTAACATTAAATCCAAATAAAAGGCGTATAGTTCATTGACGTTTATGGCTATGTGGTGAGAAAAACTTCAAGGGGTATGAATACTTAAGCAAGATACTGTATGTAATGTATTTATACGTACAGTAGATATACAATTATTTTAGAGATTTTGTTTCTTATTGTTGTTCTGTGCATTTAAGAAATACCATTATCATTCCAATTTCAATACCTTTTGTGTCAGTATATTTTTGTACATTACAGACTGTGTTGAATATCTAGAAAAGAGTAAAAAATATCAATGCCGAAGGCATTTTTTTAGTGCCTAAGAATAACGTAAAGCTTGTCTGTGCACTCCACATTTCCCTGTTTAATTCCTCTAAACAAAAAAATACCTTTTAGAGTATTAATAAGAAACCAAAAACTTGCTCTCGACCTGCTAATTATAGCCTATGCAGTTTTCAGGTAAATGTAAGATAAGCAATATTATTCTTGACAGATAAGTTCTTTAATCTTAGCCTTACTCATGTTACAGACATGTTGACAGAGGGCCGTATTCCAGCTATGCAAGTCTTCAGTATTCTGGGTGGTAGCGGTGTAGGTCCTATTTTCTCTGTAAGGCTGCATGCTAATAACAATCTGCTCCCCATGGACAGGATCTCCTTCAGACATGGACACTCTGGTATCCTGAGGGGAGAAAACACAGATTGATTTATTTTTACATTTAATTTAGATTTCTTAGGAGTTTTGTTTAAGAACATCCACATTAATATTACATGTTGTCAAGATGGCAAAGATGTTTACAATTTAAGGGGAAAATAACCCTACAGGTCTGATAAGGCCCAGGGCAAATGTTTACCAGTGTTCTCCAACAAATCTCTGAGGCCTTCACAGAACAGCTGTATTTATACTGGGATTAAATTACATATAGGTGCACTCTATTTACTATGCAAAGAACATCTGCATCAAGTGAACCTCTGGCCCTGTCTCAAGTCTTTTGCAGCTTTTAGGTTAGATACTGTAGGTTATCTTCCAGTCTTTCCCTTTATGTAGCTCATTCCATCTTTCCATCAACTCTGACCAGCTTCCTTGTCCCTGCTGAAGAAATGCCTCCCCACAGCATGATACTCTCAACGCTATATTTCACAGTGTAAATAAATCTGAATCTGACTGCACTGTTCAATGATTAGGAATAATTGGAATGTATGTACCTGACTTTTGTGAAGTGCCTTGAGACGACGTGTTGTGAATTGGCGCTATATAAATAAATTGAATTGAATTGAATTAAATTAAATGGTGCATTCAGGGAGTGCACAATTAATAATTATTGTTTACAGGTGAATTTCAACAATCCTCTATGATTTCTCAGACATGACAGGTCCATCGCTTGGCATTTCTCTTCATTGCAAAGGTTCACATTTCACCATGATTGCTCTCGGAAGAACTTGTTTGGTGGGAAAAAAACGTCCTGCAAATACAATGAGGCGGAAACAATGCCTTGAAATATAACCTCTCATTTCAGTTTTGGATTTCAAACGGTATGTGGCTTTTATCTTTAACGTTAATAAACATAGTTTTAGTGGTTTACCCACGTCTAAACTATAAATATATCTCATGCTTAACCTTCATTGAATCCTGCCATTAAAATAACAAATTAATGTTTAATGTTCAAGAGCTAAGAGAAACGACCTGTTTCACAATGCAAATCTTTTTGTATTACAGTTGTAGTTAATTTTTGGGGTTACAGACATGACAGGTCACTCGGATGACAGGACATAAATGGTACACATAGAAATGTCTGTATTGGTAAGAACATATGAACAACAGACATTTATGACAAGGTACCCCCCCAGGTGATAGTAGTAACAAGACACGAGCCAAAAACCTTTTTTTTTCTCTGCTTAGCAAGCAGGTTATGCCAGTCTATGATTGACAAGAAGGGAGCAGATGCTGAGTTAGTAACCTCACGTTTAACATGGCAGCAGCCTAAAACAATTTAATATACAAGAGTTATCTGTTTCTTTAATGCTTAAGAAACATAAATGAAAAAAAAAAGAAATAAGAATAAGTGTTCGGAGGCTTGTTTGTCAGATTAAAAGTAACTTTTGAAAATAACAACCTTTAAGCCCACATTTCTGCATTAAACTTTTTTTATTGGCCTGATGTAACAGTCTAATCATCGTATTTTCATTAGCTGTAAACAGAAAATTATCATAATTAACAGAAATAAAGACTTGAAAACATCAATCCAATCTGTGTGTAATAAATCTGTAAATAAATCTGTTTCATTACTGAAATTAGTTACTGAAATAAATGAACGGACTATGCACTATGTAGTCCTGTATGGAACAAGTTAATGAGGCATATGTAAAAGGACCCTCTCAAATTTTCATAATTCTTTTTTTTTTTTTTTTTGATGCACAGGCGTATAGTTAAGGGCATCGAACAAAAACGTTTTAAAAAGTTGAAAAGATGTGTCACAAGTAAGGCGATCTGCCAATTTTCATTATCTAAGTCACAGTTGCAGTGTGTATAACAGATTTGGCTGTCTGCTTGTTACTTGTTTAAACTGGTCCTTTTGACGTCAGAGGTCTCCAGGACTGTACAGATTAACAATAAGATTATTTCCTCAAACTGCGAATGGCTTTTTCCTCATCATTGTTCTACAGGCAGTTTCTTACATTATACATTATACAACCAGACTCTGGTTGTATAATGTCCCATTTCAAGTTATACCCAATGACAAATACACAAAGATACGAAGATACTTTGTAAATGTTCTGCTGAAAATACTATATAGCAAATCTACAGTTAGGATTATTTCACTTTTCTTATCCTGGGATTAAGTACATTTGAAATGTATGGTATTTTCTGTCTAAAAAGTCAATAATCAATGTTAAAGGAAACAGTAATCCTTTTTCTGGAAAACAATATTCTTTCAACAAGGACTTTCAGTAGTACTGGAGTAAAATGTCTGTAATTATTGCTACCCCTGGTAAAGATGTGTAAAAGTACAAGGCTCTTACTGGGATTATTTTTGCCTTTCCTTACTGTCCTGCTCCTTACTCTGCTTAGTAAAGATAAACTTGGATCCATGTCCAGTCTTGTTTGTCACAGCAGCCATTTTAATTCTTTAATTATTTTTCTAACAAAAGATTCAAGCAAGTTTTGGCAAGTAGCTTTTTTCTTGCAGCTACTTCCTGACTCTTAAAGAACACACTACTCCCTTAGTTCAGTGGTGTGTTCTCTGTTTCTTTTTTTCAATTTTGAAGAGCGGCTGGGAGAACTGGGCTTTCTGTTTCATGCTGTATTTATTCATTGTTGAAACAAGAACTCATGGAATACTAATCAAAAGTTCATTAAGGATATTAAAAAATAAAGAGTACATTTTAAAAATGCTTTAGGTATGGTTGTTTTATTGGAAAACGAATTATGACACCGGTGAATTTGTTGATAAAAAGTTCTTGCCTGACACTGGATAAATATGCTTAAAATTAAATATTGGATTTTCAGTGTGAAGTTATGCATTGCAAAAACAGATTAATTTATTTTACGGTTTGTTACATAAACAAATATTATTAGGGGTACTTATAAATGTGAAGAATGCTGTAAATTTTGCCGTTTTAAGTGTGTAACTTAAGCTGTATTTGGCTGAATTCATTTCAGAGTCTGATCATTAAATAAAAACATTTTTATCAACTATTATTATTATTAAAATACTAATACTGATTTAATACTACTTTAATACTACTACCATACTCTGATTTAATATAGGAGATTAATAATATTTAAGTGAAAGGGAGTGTATGAACTTGGATTGAACTCATAAAAGTCTCACCATCAAAACAGCTTTGTTTGATTTCTTTACTAACCAGTGCACTCTAGTGGCGTCGATATATACTTATAATCAACATAGCATATCTGTCCATCTCTGCAGTCACCTCATTATGAACTTGCATGTTTGGAACAAACCTTTGTGATAGGGATTACAAGCAATGGCTTGCCATCAGACTCCAGGTCTTCTTGACATCGATAACAGAGAAGAGTTTGGCCAATGAGAATACAATAGAAGTTTTCCCAATGATCTACGTCATCCTCGAGCTGAGTGAGAGTAATGCAAACACAAAGAAACACGATAAAGGTGGTGAGTTGTCAGTACATCAGAATCAAAGGAAATGTGAAATAAAAATCTTAAGGTGGTAAAATGTTTAAAAATATAGTCACCTTGACCTTAAGTGTGCCGCTTATTACTGTTTGAATTATGCATAGAGGCTGAGCAACTAAGCGACAGCACATGTTTCCATACAGAGGCAACCAGTATGGACTATCCTCTGGAAATAGAGGAGAGGAGAAGGAAAATCAAGCAAAACATGATTAAAAGCATAAAATATGAGAAAAAAGACTGAAGGTTAAAGAAGGAAATCACCTGTTACTGATAGCGTCAAATCGTGTGTTTTGAAACCCTCTCTGACATGTTCAATGCTCAATGTTGTGTGAGCCAACAGGTTATACTTTGGTCCCCTATAAATACAAACAGACTGATATAATCCGGGCTTTTAAAGTGCATCATTTAAAAAACAGATCTGTGTTTCAGGGAGTATTACCATACTCACAGTGCTGACTGATTAGGTGAAGGAGGTGAAACATGTCCAGGTCTCATGTTCCCTCCATCAGAGGAAACGTAGCCGCATGCAGCCACAGACTCAAACGCAGCTCGGATCTTTTTCCCAGAGGAGCATCCCAAGGAGCCTCCCAGGAAGCTCATTTTCCTGGGAGCTTGAGCTGCAGTAGAGAAATCCTCCACCGCAGAGCTGCTGTACAGCTCAGCTCGAAGCTGGAAACCTGGACCCACCTTGTTGCTGTGCACATGTGAATGACTTAAAAGTTTCATATTCTATGTGTAATCCACAAGTTATCTGAAAGCTATTTTCTGCAGAAAACTGTCTTACAATATGATTATGTCTTCAAAACAGATGTCGGTCAACGTCCTGTCCACCATCACCAGATCAGTGTCATAGATCTCTGTGCCGCACTGAAGCAGGCAGAACACAGCACAGCGATGCAGCTCTGAAAATGGAGGACATAAAGGAAAAAATTAATTTCATAAGTGACAATTTGCATTGAAAATTATCAGGTGTTATAGTTTGCCTCTTTCAATTCTTCTGCAGACAAATGTGTTGGCATTCTTGGTAAAGTTGTTTAAAAGCTTAAAATAAATTCAATTCAATTCAATTCAATTCAGTTTATTTATATAGCGCCAATTCACAACACATGTCGTCTCAAGGCACTTAACAAAAGTCAGGTACATGCATTACAATTAATCCGAATCATTGAACAGTGCAGTCAGATTCTTTTATTTTTTTAAAATTGGAAAAAAAGTTTGTCTATCTAAGGAAAACCCCAGCAGATTGCATCCAGTCAGTGACTTGCAGCTTTACTCTCCCCCGGATGAGCATGTAGAGACAGTGGACAGTCACTGGGGGTTTGACATTGCAGCAATCCCCATACTGAGCATGCATGTAGCGACAGTGGAGAGGAAAAACTCCCCTTTTTAACAGGGAAAAAACCCCCAGCAGAACCAGGCTCTGTGAGCGCCATCTGCCACGACCGCGGGGGGTTTGAGAGAACAGAGCAGAGACACAAAGAAACAAAGAAGCACTGATCCCCGGAGTACTTTCCTATGGGAAGGAAAAAAGGTAAATGTTAATGGGGTAGCTCCTTTGTCGTTTCACCTAGAAAGAAAGAAACAGACAAACTCTGAGCCAGTTTTCCCATTTTAGAGTCTGAGAGAGCACATAGAGTTTGTTACAGTAAAAGCTCCGTCAGTAGCTATGTCTAGGAGAAGAAAAAGGGTTAAAACACTGAAAGACAGGGCCATGTGGATCATCGGTAGAGGGTGAGCATTAAGTTTTTCCAGCAGAAGCTCGGACGATGCCCCCTCTCCGAAAATTTGTCACAGGTAGACACAGAGTCCCGGCCAGGTGTAGCTTCTAGGAAGAAAAAAAGAGAGAACAAAGTTAAACAAAAAAAAGCAAAAATACAAAATTGAAGAGTAGTGGGGAAAGTAGCGAAGAGGGGGAAGTGGTCATTATTCCTCCAGCAGCCTAAGCCTATAGCACAATAACTACAGAGATAGCTCAGGAAAAACCTAAGCCACTCTAACTATAAGCTTTAAAATCAAAAAGGGAAAGTTTTTAAAGCCTAGCCTTAAAAGTAGACAGAGTATCCACCTCACGGATTAAAACTGGGAGCTGGTTCCACAGGAGAGGAGCCTGATAACTAAAGGATCTGCCCCCCATTCTACTTCTAGAGACCTTTGGGGAACCCACCAAAAAACCTGCAGTCTGAGAACGAAGTGCTCTGTTAGGAAACATATGGAACAATCAGCTCTCTGATGTATTTTGGGAGCTAAATCATTAAGGGCTTTATATGTGAAGAGGGAAATTTTAAATTCTATTCTGGATTTAACAGGGAGCCAATGAAGGGAAGCTAAAAGTAGGGGAAATATGATCTCTCTTTTTAATTTTCATCAAAAACTCTTGCTCGCAGCTTTTTGAATCAGCTGAAGGGTTTTTAACTGCATTTTTTTGGACATCCTGATAGTAAAAAATTACAATAGTCCAGCCTTGAAGTAACAAATGCATGGACTAGTTTTTTTCCAGCAGCAATCCTGGACAGGAATTTTTTAAAATTTTTGGGAAATTTTTCCGGAGATGAAAAAAGGAAATCCTGGAAAAACCTTTTTTTAATATGGGAATTTAAATGACGTGTTCTGGCAAAAAAAACACCAAGGTTTTTTTACTTTATTATCGGAGGTCAATTTAATGCCATCTAGGTTAAGTGATTGAATAAGCAGTTTTTTTTTAAAGACTCCGGCCCAAAGACGACAACTTCTGTCTTGTCTGAATTTAAAGGCAGAAAAATTTAAAGTCATCCAATTTTTTATGTCTCCAAGACATGCTTGTATTTAATCTTACTGGTTTTGGGGCTCATCAGGATTTATGGAATAAGTAAAGCTGAGTGTCATCAGCGTAACAGTGAAAATTTTATTCTATGCTGCCTGATAATTTTGACCTATTAGAAGCATATATATAGTAAAGAGAATTGGCCCAAGTACTGAAACCCTGTGGTTACTCCACAATTAAACCCTGGAGTTTTTAAAGATGGGTTTCTCTTTACATGAACAAACTGGAATCTGTCAGACAAATAAGATTTAAAACCCCCTAGTGCTGTTCCCCTGATCCCTACAGCATATTTTCCAGCCTTTCAAGAGAAAAATTTGATCGACTGTATCAAATGCAGCACTGAGATCCAAAAGAAACCCGTACAGACACAAGTCCCCATTATCTGAAGCAATAAGGAATATCATTAGTGACTTTCAGCAGAGCTGTTTCAGTGCTATGATGAGCTCTGAAACCTGACTGAAAACTCTTCAAACAGGTCATTGCTGTGTAAATGCTCACACATTTGATTACAAAAATTTTTTTCCCCAGGAAATTTTAGATAAGAAAAAGGAAATTGGATATCGGTTTTTTTAATTTATTAAGTCATCTCGATCAAGCGAAGGTTTTTTTAAGCAAAGGTTTAAAATTACAGCTACCTTAAAAACTTGTGGTACATATCCTTTTCCCCAAGGATAGATTTAAAATCATATCTAAAATGGGGCTGGTAATCAGAGGGAAACACTTCCCTTTAAAAAATTTGGTTGGGATTGGGTCTAACATACAAGTTTAAGGTTTAGATAAAGCTAATATTTCTGATAACTCAGGAAGCTCCACAGGATCAAAACAGTCCAAAAAAGATCAGGTTTTCTACAAAATTTTTTCCAATGTTGGTCTCACTTGTTTAAGGGTAAAAATCATCTCTGGGAATTTGTCAAAGATTTTCTTCTTAATAGAATCAAATTTTTTTTTGGAAAATCCCATAAAATCATGACTGCTGAGAGCTAAGGAATGGATGGCTCAACAGAGCTATGACTCTGTGTAAGTTTTTAGCAACTGTACTAAAAAAAACCTAGGATTTTATTCTTGTTCCTTTCTATTAAGGAGAGAAATAAGCTGTTCTAGCTTGGTGAAGTGTCTTTTTTATACAACAGTAGGCTATTTTTTCCCCCCAGATTAAGTAGGAATCCTCTAGGTGTGTAGAGCGCCATTTTTGCCTCCAATTTTCCAACATTGTGCTTTAAAAGTACGCAGCTCTGAAATTTAAAAAACCAGGGGCCTGCCCCCCTTGGAATAATTTTTTCCCTTTTTTTTCAAGGGGGCTGCATTGTCTAATGCACCACGCCCAAATGATGAAGTAACACTCCTGAACAAGAGAATCAATTTGTGAAGGGGGAAGAAACCCCCCAAAATTTTTGCCCTCCCCCCTCGGTTTTTTTGTGTTGATAATTGAGCCAAATTAAAAGTGGAACAGATTCTTTAAAAGGTTGTTACAGGATCGTCTATAATGATCTACTATAATGAAATTTCCCCTTTTAGGGGTGGAGTACTCGGTTAAATTAAAACCCAAAAGGGTTTTTAAAAAATGGTCAGACAGCAAAGGGTTGTGGAAAATATTGTTATGTCTGTACCCTCAATGCCATATGTCAGCACAAGGTCCCCAGAGAAAGAAACCCAAAAGGGGTAGGTTTTTTTAATGTTTTTTTTTTTTTTTTTGAGGAAAGCCAATTGAGTCAAAGATACCATTAAAAGGCTATATTTAAGCTATCACTTTCAGTGTCAAACCATGAATGTTTAAAAACCCCCACTAAAAACCCTTTATCTGTATTTAACACCCAAATCAGATAAAAGATCTGAAAACTGATCTATAAATTGAGAGTAAGGGCCTGGTGGACGGTACCAAAAAAAACAAACAGAAGTGGTTTTTTTAGTGCTTTGCAATTTTGGTGAGGGAAAACTAAAAGGATTAAATATTCAAAAGAGTTGTAGCTATTGATTGGTCTGGGACTAGTCAATAAATCGGGACTGAAAGATGGTTTGGGTACTCCTCCTCCTCGGCGGATATTTCGAGGAATGTGAAAATTTAAATAATTAGTAGGAGTCACTCATTTATAGTAACATAATCCTCTTGCTGCAGCCAGATTTCTGTGAGGCAAAATAAATCAATCTGATTGTCACAAATCAGGTCACTAACTAGCAAAGTCTTTGAAGAGAGAGATCTTATGTTCAGTAAGCCACATTTAATTGTTTTATTTTTTTATTTTTAGTCTGAGTTGTGTTTATTTTTATGAGATTTTTCCTGATTTCCTCTTTTAGTTTTTATTTTTTTTTTAAATCTATTCAATTTTGGCCGTGGGCGAGACACTGTCTTAATAGGGTAATGGGTGGGTAGCAGTACAGAAGCTGCAGAGAGGAGTGTTAAACTACGACCCTGCTTCCTGGTCTGAACCCTGGGTTGTCAGAGTAAATTCACTTTTTATTGTGGAAGCATAATCTTACAATGAACAATCAAACTTTTCATTTGAGTAAATTTAACCATTGAGGGAAAACATATCCTGTTTTAATACATAATTGTTTTTTGTTCGCACAATTCTTGGTACCCCTAACAATCACTTTAAAGAATTGCGTTAATTTACATTTATTTCAGTCTGAAAATACTCACAAAGAAAGGGATGGCAATTAGAAAAGTTTTAATGATGAGAAATTACATGGTTATTTCTTTGGCGCTCAGACCTGGGAGGAAGACATGAATGCTGAGAATGACATGAGTTAAGATGATCATTTGTAGGGCTTAGATGTAGAGATGTCTTCCCCCTGATCTGACACTGGTGGTGGATTGGCGGCCAGGGAGCGAGGAAGCCAGGAGTAGATATGAAGGAAGATGGTGGAGGTGGGGTGGAGGAGGGATGAGCTCAGCTAACAGGCGAGGATGAACACAGCTGAAGGTCCTTTAAAAACAAGGAGTCGGAAGGTGATTGGATAAGGGATCAGACGGAGAGGATGCTGATTGGAAGGCCGGGAGACGCACAGAAGAGTCATTGGAAGGTGGAGGCAGGGAAGGTGACTCTTTCATTCTGAATTTTCGTTTAAACTCCATTTGTTTTGTTGATCAGGGTTTCGAGCCACTTCTTGAGTAACCACAACTTTTAAGAATATGAAGTAACACAGAACTTAATTTCCATTTTAACTGGATTTCTGTGCTTTGGTCAGATGACACTAAGAATGACTTTTTCAGCAACAAACGCTCCAGCCAGGTCTGGTTTGAAACAAAGGACGGGTTTCCGAAAAGCACCTCATGCCCACTGTTAAGTAGGGTGGAGGACTGCGATGCCGTGGGCCTGTTTCTCTTCCAAAGAGCCTGGGAGCCTTGTTAGAGTGCTTGGCATCATGAGCTCCTTGAAACTCAGAGACATGTAAAACAATAACCTGGAGGACTTGACCACTAACCTGAAAATTGTTAATCAAGATAATGGTCCAAAACATGTGGCTAAATCAACACAGAAAGGGCTCACCAGAAACAAAATCAACCTTCCTCCATAACCATCTCGGCCCCCAGATCTAAATCATATAGACAAATTGTGGGGCGAGCTGAAGAGAACAAAACAAAGGAGAGGACCCAGAACCCTGACTGAATCTTAAGAGGAATGGTAAAAGATCCCTCTCTCTGTATGCTACAGTCTTGTTATATGAGAAGATTAAGTGTGGTCCTGCTGGCAAACAGGGGTCGTAAAAGTATTAACAGAAGGGGTACCAATAATTGTGGGACCATCAAACTGTGTGTGGATATACTGCTGCAATGAAGTATTTTTTTGCCTTCATCTCTTCCAGCAGCACCAACAAGTTTCCCCGTTTCTGTAAGGTATCAGACATATGCTTACCTCCCTTGTTTTTGAAGTACTCCGAGTCTTTCCACATGAGGGGGATTCGCAGGTCTACAGAGTGCAAATTAAGAAGTGAGACATATAAAAGTCTGTTGCAGTTAGGTCTGTGCAAATGTACAAAGCTACTTCGTTATGCTCACCAGAAAGTGACACTTTTCCAGTACATGGCACCACATCTTCAGATGTGCTGGTAAATGGATCAGTTATTGGCCATTCACATTCAGGAAATATAGAAAACAGGCATTTTATTGGTGTAAATAGGAAAAACATGAGCAGAAACAAACATTTCTATAAAAGAAAAATTGTTTCATATTCACGCTTCACACACCTGAAGATATAACTTACAAATGGAAATTCTGGATGCATTTATTTTTTAATAAAAATACACCTCACGCATCTCCAAGTAACCTTGTGTGACATCTTGTAGTTGGCACAGGCCACGCATTTTTTGCTGAAATAATATCTTGTCTTTGGTATAAAAACAACAATAAAACAGACTTTTAAGCCCATCATTCAGATGCATCTCCCTACGCAATTACCTGCCCATGAAATCATGAATATACTCAATCCTATTCTTCATCTGACCTGTGCCCCACTCTCTCCAGGATTTGTGTTTTCCTCATCCTCTGTAGTCGGCTGAGCAGAGCCAGGATGCGGGCATTGCAGGTTAACAGACTCTTGGAGGCCTCCAGGGCCTGATCTCTCTGGGAACAAGCAGCTAGAAGTTTATAGGCGCCCTCCTGCATTCGGACCTCTCTGTCAATCTGCTGCAGCACTTTTTCTTCCTGTTAGAGACAAAACGATTATACGTTACCCACATCTAAGAAACTCTATATTGAAAACCTGGGACACATTGACTGAGAATAAGCCTGAGCTCAAGAGTAAAAAGACCTGTGACGCCCCATTAATTATAGTCTTGCTGCTACAACTGCAGTGAAAGGTTGTTGTAGAAAGAACTGATTCAAGTGGCCTGAATCCAAAATGATGGGACACTTGTCAATTTTTTACTTATAGACAGAATTGCATAGCATCTTCTCTTCCTTCCACTTCACAAATATGCACTACTTTGTGTTGCACTTTCATATAAAACCCAATGAAATACATTGAGATTTGCGGCTTTAATGTGTCACAATGTGGAACAGTTTAAGGGAAATGATCACTGTCCAAGCCCCTGTACATATGAATCAGACCCCTGATCAGACACTGAACTGTTAGCAGCCTTGTAAAGCATAAACACCCAACTTACAATTCTGAAAATAGCTTTGAACCTCCAAACATGTTACATAAGATCTCAGGACCCAGGGGGTGAACATGTTACGTCTGTGCATGACTATAATCCCTGTATAATATTAAAATAACAATAAGCAAAGTTGGTAAATAAAGAAATGCTAAATTTCATAGAGCTATAAATCACATACATGCAATGTTCTCTTTGCTTCTGCAATTATTTTTTATTATTATTTTGTATAATTTGTATTATTTATGAATACTCTAGTAGTAGGAATTCCCAAATGAAATTCATTTTTATTAAATAAGAATACTGATGGAAATGTTGTTCTTTTTATGGCTGTAATGTATTTATTATGTCCATTCCTTGGCATACCCTGCTGTGAATAAGTTTTTAATATAAGCTGTTGGCCTTGCTCACTGAAGGACTCTACCAGTGGGTTACTTATTACACCCAAAAAACTAATAGGGAGCCTTTAAAATGTAAAAGTGCAGTTAATCTTTCTGGATGTTATTGGCACTGGTTCTTGCCTGTTAATATCTATAATAACAATATCAGGCCATATCCTTGCATCTCAACATCATTGTCATAGTACACATTATACAGTAGATTCACAATGTACTTGCTGGGAGTTTACCATGCTTTAACAAGTCATGTACCGTATTTGAGCTTTGGGGATCAGAACAGTATTACTAATCTAGCCATGCTGAAGTGATTGGATTCAGTCTCAATGGATAGTGTATGGTACTTGTATCTCACTCAATAGGGTAAAAAGTATATATTGTTGTCCCTTTAATACCAATAAATCTAATGACAAATGTTTTGTAGTTTGAAGACCATATAAAGCTTATTTTTCACATGTAAATTAAGCTAAATTACGTTTTAGAGCAGTTAATCACTCATCTGTGCATCAAAACAAATTTATTCAGCAGAGGAAACTTTTCCTTCGTTTGCTTACCTGGGTCCTGTCGGCCATGGCTGCTCTCAGCTGTGTCTCAGAGGTCTGTTCGGGCTGCACGCTCTGGAAGCAGGATAATCCTGCAGCTGACTGAACCAGCATTCAGGCTGGATCTGCAGACAGAGCAGTTAGTTACTCAACAGAGATCAAAACAATCTTAAGCTTCCATACAAGAGGCTGTAGCACGAAGGATTAAAGTCTCAAACAGTGCACTCTGTCATTCAGCTCTATCGCAGGATTAATGGAGGTCCATATATAGAGTGTATATTAATCAGCTATGTAAATCATCAACCAATTATGCATGGAGATAAATTATATGGATTAAACAAAACATAAAAGTCAGTCTGGTCACAAACCAGATTCAGTTTACATTTCCTTATGTGGAATGGAAGTTGTTGGATGAAGATAAACGTTTTAATGCAATCTAACAAGGTAACCATTTTGAGAATTGTTCTGTGAAGAGTAACCACTAATTTGTGAGAAAAGATTTGTGGTACCTTGAATAACTGGCATACATACTGTAGTTGCATTGCGTAACAAAGCTCCAACTTAGACCTCAAGATGGAGTCAGTGCTAGCAGGGCAAATCAGTGCCTGGTCACCTTTCAAAATTGTGCCTATATGGGAACTCTTATTTCAGAGGAAAAATTCAAAAACTGACATGACCTACACCCCTAAACAAAATCTAACCCCAGGAAAGAATTACAGGCATTTCCATTTCATACTTATGGACCAAATTCATGTTGGAAGTACAGCTAAAAATATAAAAAGAAGAAACAGAAGCAAGAAGCCAAAACACAGAGCAAGCAAATGTTTAAAACTGCCCTTAAACTCAGTTTTAAAATAGCCTTATAAAGACAAAATATTTGCATAAATCTGTAAAGTATTTTTTTCCAATCCAAGAAATGTAGTATGGAAAACGTGAGATCACATGCACATACAATGATTTTAATGACAATACACCTCTCTTTGGCGACTTTATTGAATATTTCTCCATCATATTTTTCTGGTGTTGCAATTTGCAGACGGTCCCTGCGCATTTGAGGAGCAGCGAGCTCTGCATAGAGGCCAATGCAAGTCTCCAGGCGCGGTGGTAGGCTCGTTTTGAGGAACATACGATTGTAGCTCAGTCTGCCTTGCTGTGGTTGCAGAGAGGTGTCGGTTTAGAAGCAATGTTCCGCTGATGAGTTATTGACCCGGAAAAGCCAAATCTGTGAATATCTTTCTAAATTTACCGATGTACCTGTCAGTCAGTTCCCGCTTAAAAGCTCCAGTTGAAAGGACTGCAGCGTAGTGACAACTTAAACAGGCACCAGCGACGCATGGTTCCTTACCGCGGTGAAGTTTGAAGTTGGACACTGGATATTCAGCGACGTCAGCCTGCTATTTGGACCGGCACGGGCAGGTTGATTTCGGGAAACTGCTCTGTGCCGTCTCGCTCCTCCTCCCTTAGGGGTCCCTAAGACAATAAATCTCCTAACCAAACACTCGAGGGAATTGTTTTTTTATAACTTTCATGTCTTGTGAACAAGTGACACAAGATCAATCATAAATCATCCAAATAGACTGGAAGAAGGAGGCACAATATTTATTTTCTGATTTAAATGCATTTCCTATTTTTATAAATTTTTATATTAACATTCACAATTTTTCTTCAATAGCTTCCAGGTCATGTAACCCACTGACACAAAATCTGTCTGTAATTGTTCTACTACACTGGACAGATAAGGCACACTCATTTCTATCTGACTTTAATGCATTTTCTATTTTTTATAAATTTATTTCATTACAAATCATGATTTTTTTTTTCAATAGCTTTTAGGTCACATGACCCAATGGTACAAACCTAATGTGAAATCATTCTACTACACGGAATAGATGAGACACACTTCCTAAGAATTATAAGAATTTTTGTAATCACAATTGATCATTTTGATTAAACAGGATTATAATACATACTGTGATCACTTGCAAGGTAATTCTCAAAGCTTACAAGCTACAGTCAAATGCAAAACATTTATTTCAGCAGATCACCTGCTATTTTGAAACCGTCCAGTTGTACTGTATACGTCTTCAATGCATGAACCAGTTTCCTGGTATATCTGAATGTGAGTTAACCTTACTTTGGAAAAAGAGGGCAGAGACGTTGTCCCTTCACAAATCAAGGGTCGAAGCATGTGCGTCCATTATTCAGAGGTATGCTCCATTTGTCCATTCAGCAGTTGACAGGAGAGGTATGTGTGCGATTGTATTTTTTAAGTTCATGTTTCACTTATTTGTCAACATTTAAGTCATAATTTTAAAACTGATATCAAGAAACACAGTTTTAGCCACTTTAAATATTTATAAACTATTATGTTGCTTTAACAGAATATTGCAAGCCTGTTTAATGTGGCTCCCCATGCATCGGGAGTGGTGGACGCCAGTTACCTCCTAAATCACTCCACAGCTGGTGTGATTCTGTTTGGTGACAGAACAGAGCTTCCTCCTTACAGATAACCAAAGGTAATATATGTGTTTGTTTATTGTGATATTGTACCAATGTAAGAAGTAGAACTCTCACGCATCAGCTACTGAGTTAAACATGATTGGAAATCAACAAATCTGCATATAAACCAGTAATCTATTAGTGAAGTGTTTTAATAATATCTCTATTTTAGAAGGTGTACTTGTCACTAAAATAAATGACATGGAGTGCATCCGCAAAGTATTCACATCGCTGCACTTCTTCCACATTTAGTTATGTTACAGCCTTATTCCAAATGGTATCAATTTAATCTCTTTCATCGACATTCTACACACAACACCCCATTATGACAATCTGAAAGAAGTTTATTTGAGATTGTTGCAAATTTATTAAAAATAGAAAAGAAATCACATTTAAGTAAGTATTAACAGCCTTTGCTTAACACTTTGTTGATCCACCTTTGGCAGCAGTTGCAGCCTCAAGCGTTTTGAATATGACGCCACAAGTATTGTTCACCAGTTTGGCCCATTCTTCTTTGCAGAACATCTCAGTTTTGACTCTGGCCACTCCAGGACATTCACAGGGTGGTTCTGAAGCCACTCCTTTGAGATCTTGGCTGTGGGCTTCGGGTCGTTGTCCAGCTGAAAAATTAACCGTCGCTCCAGTCTGAGGTCAAAAATGCTCTGGAGCAGGTGGGCCTGAAATTGGCAGCGGGTTGTGCATTACATTATTGATTCCCACAAATATAGTTCTTATAATGCGGGACATTCCTGCATAGAATCAGCAAATTGTAAGGACGTGGACGTTTGCACCACAGTCACTTGGCCTTTTCTCTCAGGACACGAGCTCTCTCCGCTCTCGCTTAATTGGCTATGTGCACAATATGGCGACCGCTAACTTCCGGTCAAAAGTTGGGAGGGCGGGAACTTCCGGGTAAACGTCCCTGCAATTCAGGTTGGATTATTTTGATAGCAACCAGTGGAAAGAAATAGGTATGTCAATTGTCCAGAGGAAAAAACAATGCTATCAGTGTGTGAGTGGATCGTCGCTACACTGTTGTGTACCTCGATGTTCGTGTTCCTCACGCTATAACTCTAAAGTTAGCTTTCACAGCTTCCCTGCTGATAATGTAGCATGTCAGCAATGGCTAGCCAAAATCCGGAGGGATAACTTTAGTCCCAGTAGAGACACACAGGTATGTAGCCGACATTTCTTACCCGAGGATCTGATAGATACACTGGGCAGGAGGAGATGGTTAAAAAGGGGTGCTATTCCCATTTTTTTTTTTGAGTGGAACAACTACTCGTTGCCTGAGAAAAGACCCGGTGTGTGGGACCGTAGGCCCCGGGAGGAAACTGCCGCTGCAGATCCGCATGTGGACCCTTCAGAATTGGAGATGGTGTTTGTAGCTCCTGATCATGATTACTGTTTTTCACCGACAACCGGAGTAATGGCCAACGAGTTACAGATTGAAAATGCGGCTCTGCACAAGAGAATTTAACAGCTACAGAGCCAAGTGGAAGGACTGCAGCTGCGGATCCGTTTTGGTTTGGATTTCACAGATTTGCTTCATACAAACAGTTCCAATGTTTCTGGAAGCTTGTGGGGTCTGCTGTGAAGACCAAGATGATTCGGGTCACCCATACCAAGGCCTCCATAGCTGACTCTGACAGATTTCACACATACGCGGTATGCTGATTATTTTGTAGGTTAGTGTGTGACAAACAGATCTGGAGTAATCCATGCAGTGTGGTCAGAAAAGCAGTAATTAATGTGCAAAAGGATGATATCCATACCCACATGTATTTTTAGCTGCATTTATAATATTCTTGCGTTGTGATATTTAATCAATGCCAATTTTAGAGCTGATTGAGATTGAAGCTTTGTGATTTTATTCCCTTCTAGTGGAGTAACTAGGAACTACATGTGATTATAGTTGACATAATCAGGAGAAAACCACATTTTTATACTATTTTTCATACCATGAATCACCCTCTAAAAATGTCTTTTCCGAAGCATTTATAAACAGGTGTTTGTAAAAGTTGTATTGTAAGAGTTGTATATTAATTTTTGTGCATTATGCTTTTGTTTCTTTTCTTGTTTTGAAGAAACTTCCTCCTATTGATGAGTTGTTCCTTTTCTTGATGTAGCTGTGCTTGGGTCAGCCACACAGAGATCTTGCTGAAAGGTTTGGCATTCACCGAACAACTGTCAGCAGGATCATCACCACATGAGGCAACTTTCTATACCACCTGCTTGGAAGCCAACGCCTCTGGTTGCCCAAGGAGGTGGTGCATGCTCGAATTCCAGCAGAGTTTGCTTTATACCCCAACACGCAAGTAGTGCTTGATTGCACTGAAATCTACTGCCAGACACCATCGGATCGCCTATTGCAGAGTGAGTTGTTTTCTGCATACAAGTCCCACTCTACACTCAAGGCCATGATCGGCATGGCACCTCATTGTGCCATCACATTTGTCTCTGGCCTTTTTGCTGGATCCATGAGTGATTGTGAGATCTTCAAGCAATCAGGCATAATCAATGTATTAGAACCAGACATGGCAATAATGGTTGACAAGGGCTTTCTAGTTGACAATCTGGCTCCCTGCAAAGTATATAGGCCAGCCTTCCTCTCAGGGAAAAATCAGATGAGCCCACATGATGTTCATGAGACTCAGTCCATTGCTCAGCTGAGGGTCCACGTAGAACGCTGCATCAGGAGAGTGAAGGAGAACAAACTTTTTGACCGCGTACTACCAGTGTCTGTGTGTGGGATCATTGATGAGCTCTTCAACGTGGCTTGTTACCTGGTAAATTACCAGAATGGGCCCCTCGTGAAGGCATGGGCAAGTTAAAGCAGTAAATACAATGTCAACAGTTACATTCTCAGATGTTTAATAAAATGATATAGATTTAAATGAGATGGCAAAAAGATAAATGTGGGTGTTGGTTAAATGGGCTTCTTCAGGTGATATTTTCAATTAAAATACTTTGCAAAACAATGCTTTCATCCTTATTCAATGAGAACATGCTGTGAAGATTTAGCATTTATATTCACATCAGTTTATTTTCTTTGATCTCTTTACATTTAAACTTGCATTTTGAATAAGAGATGTTTATAAGAGCTTTTCAAAACATTGGCTCTATAAAACCTCAGGCACTTCTCAATTAACCTTTGCTTATAGTTAACAAGTGGGAAACAGTTGAAAAGAGTACCATTAATAAAATACTATTGGAACAAAACAATTCATGGGATGATTGATGTTGATGCAATGGCGTTGGAGGAGGGGCCTCCACGTGGCGATACAAAATAATCTATGCACTGGAAAAGTAAACATAAAAGAAGAAATTATCAACCTTTTCTCTGATTGTCTGACGCACACTAAGGTCCCTATAAATGCGCTGGACAAGAACGTCATCCTCTGCATAGACTACAAAATCGCACCACTCCATCCCTGTGATCAGGAGCTGCCCCTGTACCTGCCAGTAGTAACAGTGACTTGACAAGGCCAATAGTTGGTGTTCTTGATTCTGGTGTATTGTTGAATAGCCAATGGTTCTAGCACAAGGCCTTTCTTCATAGCCGCCGTGGCTGCTATTCCCTTCTTGATTCACTGCGCTAAACTCAGAGCAGAACTGGACGCTTTTACATGACACACTTGCCGGAACCAAGAGGAAGTTATTTGGGATTTCCTGACATTATGCCATTCAGCTGTTGTGCTCTGCTCCCTGGTGGCAATTTCAATTTGTCGGGACTGTTCCAGCGTTGTCACAAGACACTCCAGTTCTAGTTGTTGCTGGTGGGTGCAGACAAACTGGACAGAGGTGGGCTCAAGGTGGAAGTTGTCCAATGGCAATGGCGGTGGGGGAGGGGCATCCACGTGGCGAATGATAATTCAGCTGACTGGTAGTGGATGCTGGAAAGTGATAGGACTGCCTTCCTGGACTTTTGCAAAGGCTGAGTCAACTAATGGGACATCAGCACTGATGGCCATGGTGGTAATCAGAGGAGCAAGGTCTGCTGCAAAGTCCTGGTAAACCTCTGCCACTCTGAGGACATCAGGGTCCGGCATGTCTCCCCGCACTGCCTTACAACTTTTGCTCCTTTAAAAAAGCATGGCACCCAATTAAAAATTCTGCTTCTAGGAATTGTACATTTTTAAGCAATTACATAATTGAGTACATTGACAAGAATTGCCTTACTCCATTTCCACCTGTGCTCTGTTTTGGTCTTGCGGAGACAAAAACCATGTCGAGTACACGTCCTGGTTTCACACCCTGTAAAACAACAAAAAGAAATTATACCAGAAAAAATTATAACATTAGCCACATACTTGCACAATATATGTAAGTGTAGTGTATAGGGATTAATTTTAAAATTTTAATTAACATCAAACACAGTGGCTTGCAAATGTATTCATACCCCTTAAACCTTTCCACATATTGTCACATTTAAACCACAAAAACCAATATATTTTATTGGAATTTTATGTGAAAGGCCCACACAAACTGATATACAATTATAAAGTGGAAAGAAAATTATACATGATTTCAATTTTTTTTTTACACAAAAAACTG
The DNA here is from genome assembly GCA_036173005.1 of Crenichthys baileyi. Classification (NCBI taxonomy): domain Eukaryota; kingdom Metazoa; phylum Chordata; class Actinopteri; order Cyprinodontiformes; family Goodeidae; genus Crenichthys; species Crenichthys baileyi. The sequence continues at coordinate 32,697 of JAHHUM010002528.1, forward strand.
ACAAGGGCAGATCGCAAAAGTATTCAGCCCCCCTGAGTCAATACTTTGTGTAACCACCTTTTGCTGCAATTACAGCTGGAAGTCTTTTGGTATGTCTCTACCAGCTTTGCACATCTAGTGACTGAAAGTTTTGCCCATTCTTCTTTGCAAAACAGCTCAGGCTCAGTCAGATTAGATGGAGAGCGCTGGTGAACAGCAGTTTTCAGATCTTGCCACAGATTCACGATTGGGTTTAGGTCTGGACTTTGACTGCGACAATAAGTTTATGACTTCTTTTACCATGTTTCAAATATAGAACTGTATGGCATGTAATATCAAGATCACACTTACCATGGTCCTTGGTTTGTGCCAGCTCTATTCCGATTCAGTACAGCTTAGTATAGGCAGCACAGCAGTCAAATTCAGAGCAGAGTAGTGTGCGATCTGGTACAGTAGTGCAACATTGTGATTGCACAACACAGTACCAGCTGCACAGGAACACTCAACTTCGGCGATTTCTACAGGATAGCGGTCTTCAAAACATCATCTAAACACAAAATAAAAAGTCAGCAAAAACTATAAAGGTATTACTTGGTAATTTTAGAACAAAATACAGGATTTCAGAGTGTTCGCTGTTTTTTGTGAACTCTGGGTTTACATTTGCTATTCCAAACTGTATTTTTGGCAAAGTGCAATTTTCATTATTTATGAGTGTCATTGTGCATTAAATGAGTAATAATAATTATGTGATAAGAAAAAAACGTTGTTCACAGAGTATCGTTTCCCTGGGGCTCTAATACATCTGTGACTCAAATAAACTGCACACTTTAGAATCCATCCGCTGTTTGCCAACCAAACACGGAAGAAAACAACAGCGATCACTCTTACAGGAACGTGTACTGTGTTCAGTCTATAAACAGAAAAATAGCCAAAAAGCAGAAAGAACTGGCCATTGCATTAACAATTTGAAATGGGGTTGAACTTACAGCAAAACAAAGAACTGAAGCCATTAGAGACTAGCTTATGAGGTTATCATGCAAGCTAATGCTAAAGCCAAAGCTAGATGTATGCACCTACTCAATCACTTTTCCAAACAGGGAGAAATGCTTACTCCTTAACTTACACATCAGTGACATAAGAACCCCAAAATATAGTCCTGTTTTCGAGGAACAGACAACATTTCTTGTTATTGTTTCACCCTACTCTGAGTTCATGAGGCTTATCGTGCTTTCGCATGGATCTGTAACAGACCGCCCTGATGCTCACTCTCCCTGATGAGTCTTTGTTGGACATTGTGGTTAAGCCAATAAAACAGGGTAACAGGATAGAAATCTGAAACTACGACTTTGAGGTTAGGTTAAAACAGACTTCATATAATTGCAGAAAGCAATAACGCATTAGTTTTAAAGTAGAAAAAAAGTTGTATAGTAGATACGACCTAAAGCTAGTTAGCTGAACAGTGACTGAATGTGTTTAATGCTTACGTTCATAGTAGTCAATGTAATTCGACACGTAAAACTTGAAGCCCTTTTATTTTTTGCAACGTGGCGCTGATGATAAGGCTCGAATCAAGCGGAGAACATCGCTGACTGAAACTTTTGGGAGGTCCTGAAGCCAGCGGGTGAAGTACACTGCCATTGCTTTAGGTGGTGAACAACCGAACAGGAAGTACTCGCCCTCACAACTTTCGATTGGCGGAAGTTGTGTAGCCACATCGTGCAACGAGCCAATCCCTCTTGCTAGAAAAGCAACAATTGTAGGATTATGGTAAATGTGCAGTAAAACATCGACCGTTGGTTAAAATGCAAATCGAATGTTACATCAGCTGAAGGGGAACCCGCTCCCAAAAAAACACCTCAAGAAAAGCCAGTGATGTCGGGAGTGACCCCTAACTTCTGTATTCTCATATAGGTAGCGCTGGTAACTTTATGAAGCCGTTCAAAGACAAGTTTCAGGCTAACTGGCTCAAAATATATCCATGGCTTGAACATTATAATGGTGAAATGAACTGCTCTATTTGTAAAATGTACGGTGCTGTGCCTTTTACGAGCCGGTGCTATAAAACATCAACTTTGCGCCGCCATTCAGATGGCGGTTCTCATACAGCTGCAGTGAAAAGAAAACACAAGGCAGATTCAGCAAAAAATGTGATGGCTAAAGCTATTGAAGAAGCGCAGTCACAGTGTGACGAGGAAACAAAGGGGCTTCTAAAAAACTGCTTACTTTATTGCAGAAAACGATTACCCAAAGCAAAATTTTGTCATCTGGTTAAATTTATGAAAGACATGGAGTGTCCCGTTTTTAAAAAGCTTAACACAGAAACATCAAGCTATGGTAGTAACATAAATGAAAAAGGATTGTCAGAAATGCACCAAGCTATTGCAAGTACACTTGTAGAAGATGTTGACAACGCTGTAAAAAGAAGTCCTGTGTTCTCATTAGTAATGGATGAATCTACTGACATTAGCAACACAAAACGACTAATTACCTACGTCAGGTACATCGAAGACAACATGATTCAAACAAAACTGTTCAGGAATTCTGAAATAGTTGATGGAAGGGCAGATACTATTGTTGAGGATGTGAAACAACTGTTGACAGAGAAAAATCTGGATGGAAAACAACTTCAAGCAGTTTGCACTGATGGAGCAGCTGTTATGACAGGGTGCCGTCAAGGAGTTGTTAAAAAACTACGAGAATTATATAACTCAGATTTGGTGGGTGTGCACTGTACAGCTCATCGTCTTGCACTTGCTGCTACTGATGCAGCCAGCTCTGTGCCACAGGTGAAGAAGTTTCAGCAGGATTTGAGATCAGTTTTTGTGTTTTTCAGTAACTCTGCTGTCAGAAGCAACAAGCTGCATGAATTCCAGAAACAGCTAGATGAACCCCAACTGAAGTTCACTCAGCTACATACAGTGAGGTGGTTGTCAATTCACAGTGCTGTTTCAGTTGTGTGCAGATCATTGAAATCTCTGAGGGATGTACTGGAGCACATGGTTTCCTCTGATGCTCAGGATGCTGACAAAGCCAAAGGTCTATTGATAGCTGTCAGACAATTTAACTTTGTGGCCCTCTGTCACATGATGAAGGATATACTGATGCATTTGGTCCTTCTCTCAAAACATTTTCAAAGAGAAGATCTGGACTTCTCCACAGCCCAGCCAATGGTTGAAAGTACCAAAGCAGCACTGGTAGAACTAGTAGTCCACCCTGGCCCTTCAGAAGCAGAATTCTTCAGCTCTTTACAGGGTAACAAGTTTAAAGGAGACAAAGTTTTTGACTTTCACACTCAAAAACCAGCCTTTGATGACACGAAGAGCAGGTATGTTGGATCCTTGATAAAAGAAATCGACAGAAGATTTCCCTCTGACACACTGGATATTTTGTCATGGTTCACAGTTCTGGAGCCAAAAAAAGCCATCGTGGCAAAACAGTCTGAGAATTTTTCTCACTATGGTGCAGATAAACTTGACAACCTACTGGCACACTTCTCAAGCAGTGTAAATGCAGCGGATGCTCGGTCCGAGTTTGCGTTGTTGAATCAAATTATGGTTTCCAGTGACCCTTATGCCTCATCTTCCTTTCAAGAGTTTGCAGAGGCTGTCCTGAGTAAACATAGTGGTGTATTCACTGAAATGGAGAAGCTAATTAAGATAGCGCTTGTCATACCAATTGCAAGTGTGTCATGCGAACGTGGATTCAGCACACAAAACAGGATAAAAACAAGATTCAGAAATTCACTTAGTAACACAAACCTCACCAATCTGATGCAGATTTCAGAACTTGGTCAACTCCAAGAGCAGTATGATTTTAACAGAGCTATAATCAAATGGAAAGAGATGAAGCAGAGAAGACCGAGAACAGAGAGGACAGAGGATCGAGCGGAGCCTGGAGGAATGAGCCATCAAAAAGAATCATTACACTGATGAACAAAAAAGTTGGAGCAATGTATATAGTTGGATACGTTATGATGCCAAGTCACCAAAGTCTGTTTCTGCAGCTTAGGTTTTTGAAATATTTTATTTTTTCTGGAAAGAGAGAGCTCATGGAGAGAAGAGAGAATGGAGACAGATTAGAAGGAGGCACCAAAAGGATGAAAGATGCAACTCAAAGTGGAAGAACACAAAACAAATTACATAAATGTAAATAGTTCAGATAATCTCCGAAGCCCCTAAGCAGCTAAGCCAGAAGTCCTGAGAGAAATTTTATTTCAACAAAGTTTTTACAATGAAGAGAAATGCAGACAAGAAGTACAAAAACAGGAAAAGAGTAGAGCATGGAGACAAAAGATAAGAGACAGCCACAGATGAAGCTATGATGACAAGTACAGAAGAAGATTAAAAAGGGACAGAATAGTATCAATGTGAGGTAAGCCTAAACAATGTTAAGATCTAAAGTTAACCTCACAAACAGTTGAATGGATAGTTTCCATGCTTTAAATAATTTTCTTCCTTTACCTGCTGTCTAAAGAGATAGGAAAGAGATGAATAAAGCTGAAGAGGGAACAGCGTGGAGACAAGAGAGAGCTACCTAAGATGAGCACTCAGAAAGGAGAAAGTGACAAATTAAACCTGCAAATTAATCTGAGGTATGAGTAGGACATTTTGTCAGGGTCATAAGTTACATCCCCCCGAAAGTGTATAAATCCCCCTGTTGCAAAGCTTGTAGGGGGGGGAATTCTCCCCTATTTTAAAAAGTGAATTTCAGGCCCTGGATGTCTCTGTACATTGCTGCGTTCATCTTTTCCTCTGTCCTGACTAGTCTGCCAGTTTCTGCTTTGAAAAACATCCCCATAGAATGATGCTGCCACCACCATGCTTTACTGGATGGTATTGGCCTGGTGATAAGCGGTGCCTGGTTTCCTCCAAACATGACGAATTTAGTCTCATCAGACCAGACCATTTTGTTTCTCATGGTCTGAGAGTCCTTCAGGTGCCTTTTGGCAAACTCCAGACTGGCTGCTATGTGCCTTTTATTAAGCAGTAACTTTCATCTGGCTACTCTACCATACAGGCCTGATTGGTGAGTTGCTGCAGAGATGGTTGTTCTTCTGGAAGGTTCTCATCTCTCCACAGAGGAATGCTGGACCTTTGACAGAGTGACCATGGGGTTCTTGGTCACCTCCCTGAATAAGGCTCTTATACCTCTGATAGCTCAGTTTAGATAACCGTCCAGTTCTAGGAAGAGTCCTGGTGGTTTCAAACTTCTCCCATTTACTAATGACGGTGGCTGCTAATTGTGGTGACACATCTTTAAAATGTGGAAACCTCTAAGGGGTTTGAAAATATATCTTAAGAATGTTTCACCACACTTTTTAGTCTAGTTGTTACCAAAACACTGGTAGAAGTATTTATACCCTATAGGTTGTTTCACAAGTGATGCTGTACAACCACGTATTTCAATATACACTGCTCAAAAAATAAAGGGAACACTTAAACAACACAATATAACTCCAAGTAAATCAAACTTCTGTGAAATCAAACTGTCCACTTAGGAAGCAACACGGATTGACAATCAATTTCACATGCTGTTGTGCAAATGGAAAAGACAACAGGGGGAAATCTTTGGCGATTAGCAAGACACACTCAATAAAGGAGTGGTTCTACAAGTGGGGACCACAGACCACTTCTCAGTACCTATGCTTTCTGGCTGATGTTTTGGTCACTTTTGAATGTTGGTGGTGCTTTCACACTCGTGGTAGCATGAGACGGACTCTACAACCCACACAAGTGGCTCAGGTAGTGCAGCTCATCCAGGATGGCACATCAATGCGAGCTGTGGCAAGAAGGTTTGCTGTGTCTGTCAGCATAGTGTACAGAGCCTGGAGGCGCTACCAGGAGACAGGCCAGTACACCAGGAGACGTGGAGGAGGCCGTAGGAGGGCAACAACCCAGCAGCAGGACCGCTGCCTCCGCCTTTGTGCAAGGAGGAACAGGAGGAGCACTGCCAGAGCCCTGCAAAATGACCTCCAGCAGGCCACAAATGTGCATGTGTCTGCACCAACGGTTAGAAACCGGCTCCATGAGGATGGTATGAGGGCCTGACGTCCTGAAATGGGGGTTGTGCTTACAGACCAACACCGTGCAGGACGCTTGGCATTTGCCAGAGAACACCAGGATTGGCAAATTCGCCACTGGTGCAATGTGCTCTTCACAGATGAAAGCATGTTCACACTGAGCACATGTGACAGACGTGACAGAGTCTGGAGACACCGTGGAGAGCGATCTGCTGCTCTCTGGTCTGGGAGGAGATCCCTCAGGAGACCATCCGCTGTCTCATCAGGAGCATGCCCAGGCGTTGTAGGGAGGTCATACAGGCACGTAGAGGCCACACACAATACTGAGCCTCATTTTGACTTGTTTTAAGGACATCAAAGTTGGATCAGCCTGTAATGTGTTTTTACACTTTAATTTTGTGTGTGACTCCAAATCCAGGCCTCCATTGGTTAATACATTTGATTTCCATTGATGAATTTTGTGTGATTTTGTTGTCAGGACATTCAACTTTGTACTGAGCAAAGTATTCAGTTAGAATATTTCATTCATTCAGATCTAGGATGTGTTATTTGAGTGTTCCCTTTGTTTTTTGAGCAGTGTAATTTTTATTTATTAAGCAACACAACTTGCACTGAAAAAACTATTCATACTTATTACATGTTTATTTGCCTTAATGGTGTGAAACCACAAATTACACTGCATTTTAGTGGGGTTTTATGTCATGACCAAAACAAAGTACAACGATAAAAACACTTTGTTTGCTGCTGTCAAAAGCAAAGCAAAACCTGAAAAGTGTGGCCTGCATGTGTGTTAAGCTCCCACCCAGTCAACACTTATAGAACCATTGGGTTCTTTACAGCAGCAAATGTTTTAGCAATATGTTTCCTCCAGTTTCAGGATGTAATAATGGCTCAAACAAATCTTATGGATTGTCCACAAAAAGACTCTTCCTTTCTAAAACATGAATATGGTTTGATGTAAACCCTGGATCACCAGTGACCTGAAGGACATACTTAACAAGAAAAAAAGTGCCTTCAGAGAGGAAGATAGGGAATTATTGAGGAGTATACAAGCGACTTAAAGTCAGGATAAGACACAGCAAGGAGGTATACAAGAAGAAGGACAATATCAGAGATGTGTGATCATGGATGAAGAAGATCACAGGCCTCAAGCAGAACTAAGATCGGACCGATGGATGTCTGGACAGAACCAATGAACTAAACGTAAAACAAATGTTTTATCTTCCATCTCAGCCATGGATCCTTCTACTTCTACATGTTTGCCTTCAACCAAATCAGAAGATGCTGAAGCTCCCATTGCCTCTCCCTTCCACCTGTGTGTCTCAATAAGTCAGGTAAAAAAACAACTGGAAAGACTGAACTGTAATAAGGCTGCAGGTCCAGATGGTGTCAGCCATAGAGTCTGCCATCGTCTGCTGGGGTACCAGCCTCAGAGCAAGGGACTTGAAAAATCTCAACAAGCTCATAAGGAAGGCTGGCTCTGTTCTGGGGACTCCTCTGGAACCTCTGGAGATCATTGTGCAAAGAAGGATTCTTCATAGAATGACGAACATTATGGAGAACCTTGAGTATCGTCTTCATGAGACTGTGTCTTCAGTCAGAGGCTTCTTCAGATCTGCTACAAGACAGACTGCTACAGGAGATCCTTCCTGCCCACAGCCATTAGCATCTACAATGATATTAATAGATCCAGTGTGATGACTGATAGATGGCTCCATGTCCAGTGCCTCAACACAAACGGCACAGAAAATGGCAATGCAAAGAAAGGATGGAAATGTCCATCATGCAAGTAAGGTGCAAAGGGTGAAGTTTGTCCAATGATAGAGAGAAATTATGTAAATTATATGTTGGAAATAAAACTGTAGATCTGTTAGATTGCTTTAAGACTTGTGTCTCATCTGTCACGTTTAGTAGAATGATTTAACATTAGTTTTGTGAAAGGCATGTTACTTCAAAGCTATTGACAAAAAATTGAAAATGCAATTAAATCAGATAAAAACAAATGTGTCTCATTTATTCAGTCTAATAGAATTATTTAACAGGAGTTATGTACCACTGGGTCAGTTGACCTAAAAGCTATTGAAAAAAAAACATGATTTGTGATTAAAGAAATTTATAAAAATTGAAAATTCATTAAATCAAATAAAAATAAGTGTGCCTCTTTCTTACATTCTAGTAGGATAATTTATGATTGATTTTGTGTCAATTGGTCACATGACCTGCAAGCTATTGAGGAAAAATGTTGAATTTTTATATGAAACATTTATATAAAAAACACACCTTGTCTGAACATTTCATCAAAATCTCTTTTTGAGATATTTTGCAGACAAACCCGCGCAGACAAAAACATAACCTCCGTGGCGGAAATGCAGTGTTGCAGAGCTCAGTAACGATGACCTTTAAAATAAACGCAGACAAGCTCTAATCCTAAACTGCCTGCAGTCATTATTCTGAAATACTTTCTGAACAAAAGGCTGAGGCATTTGTCTCAAAACATTCAACGCAAAAAAAAGTAAATCCCAGGGCTGACATGATAGTTAAGAGCATTAAGACTGCACTGCAGACAACACAGATGACAAGTATGCTTAAATTTGTAGTTGATAAATTGCTTTTCACAAAATGTAAAAAACATTGGAGAGAATTTGATACTTCTGTGTAGTTATGTTCAGCGCCATCGAAAGAGCTACGACACTCTTTGAACTCGCCGATAGACGGTCACGTGGTTCATGTAGCTCTCAGTTCCAAACATCTCAGCGGTTTCAGTCAGTTTGAACGACTTCAGGCACGACATAACGCAAAAAGCGACTTTTTTCACTCTTTCCTGCGACTTTCGGTAATTATTCAATAATAATGAACTGATTACTGGTTACTAAATCATAATTTGAAAATCCAAACAGAAGTAACAATGCCTATTATAAATGCTCTTTCTGATCTCCTCCACATGCTTGCATGGGATACTATAACTGTATTCTGTGCCAGCAGTTCAGAGCTCTGATCAAACTTACCTTCAGATCTACATCCTATACTACGTGGAAAGATCTATTGCCTTTGTATTAAAAAAAAAATCCAAATATTTCAGATGGAAAATTAGCTAATTGAATTCTTAAATTATTTAATTTAAAAATTTATTTTTAAATGAGGAAAATATGTAGCTGTATGAAAATATGACTGAAGACCTGGGATGAATTCTTACTTTGTTCGCAATTATGTCTTCTACAAAGAGTACTTTTATCTATAACAGAGTTGATTGTGCCTGTTGTCTGACAACTGTTCTAAAATTGTAATTCATTGACTAAAATGTTCATTTAATTGAAACTGTAGTTAAAATCGTATTAGATGACAAAACAACTGTGAACTGTGCAAAAATAAATGACCAAACAATTTATTGTAAGATATGTAAAATGCAAAACTAGCTTTAATAAAGAAGTACTTGCACTACCATTTATACAGTTTATTAATTACATCTACACCAATAAACTGCATCTGATCAAATCTAGACAAGGTAGAAAGGTGCCCGAATGAGGGTTCATCCTCCTTTGGCATCATTGCCAGCAACCCCCTTTGAAGTCAGTCTCCCCATCTGCTGACCTCCCTGAAAATAATACAGAAACAGTTTAGAGGACTCAGAATCAATCAATATCATAGCTAGAAGGCAAAAAAAAGTCTGTTTCATCAACTATCTATCTATCTATCTATCTATCTATCTATCTATCTATCTATCTATCTATCTATCTATCTATCTATCTATCTATCTATCTATCTATCTATCTATCTATCTATCTATCTATCTATCTATCTATCTATCTATCTATCTATCTATCTATCTATCTATCTATACATACCCACACAGACACACTTCCTTTGTAGGTTCAGCAGGTTACCATGGTTGGGTGTGCTGCATTTGGATGCACCAATCGGTCAGAGAAAGGAATCCGTATGTATGGCTTCCCAAAAGATCCTGAAAGAAGGAAAAAATGGTTGGTTCAAGTCAGTAGAAGCAACCTCACCATCACCAGAGGTCACAACAACAGAAAACTATGTGCTGTAAGTTCAATCGGCACACTGCACTGGAAAATGCACAAGGGCCTAATGAAATGTGCAAGAAAATAAATTAATAACTTTACAGGCACATTTTTAAAAAAGGACAGTTTGTGAGGGCACAGTCAGGCCAAGTGAGACTGAGGGCTGACGCCGTTCCAACCCTTTTTCTTCATCGGAGGAAGGATCCTGCAATGAGAAGTCCAGCAGAACTTCCACTGCATGTTGATCCACTGACTAGTGATCACACATATAGTTCTAAAGTAAACTGATACGAACCCTGTTAAATAATACATTTCAAATTTTTTACCTAATCTTCATGCTAACAGTGCCATTATAATTTCAGAGATGAAGGAAGGAAGAAACAGAAATGAGGCAAGTGAGATGAGGGAAAGTGAAGGGGAAAAAGAAGATGAAATTGTAGCCTCAGAGGACAGGGACATGCCAGAAACTGATGAGCCAGGGTCAACAGGGTGAGGATAATGCATCAACTGGCAATACAATCAGGAAACCGAGGTGAAAAAGCTGAGGGAGGAATTAGAAAACCAAAAAATTCACATAAGAAAAATAGGAGAACTTCACAGACAGAAGAAAATTAATGCAGTCCTACGAAAAAAAAATTTAACAACGGAAAAGAAATTTGGCAGCATTTTCACAAAAGATCAAATGAAAGCTATCGGCATGAGAGGCATTAGATGGAGCAAAAACACATTTAAAAAAACCATACAACTTCGCTTTTCTGTGGGCTCAACAGGCTACAGGCTTCTTCAGGACATGAGTCTCCTTCTCCCTGACGTCAGAACCCAGCAAAGAAGATTGCAACACATTAAGCTTGAACCAGGTGTGCTAGGAGAAGTTTTCAACATGCTCCAACTAAAGGTTGACAGTTTAACAGAGATGGAAAGAGAATGTATACTTATTCTAGATGAAATAGCAATCACCCCTAGTGTGGAGCTGCACCTAGGAACAGGGAAGCTGTTTGGGGATGTGACGCTGCCTGGTCACACAGGAGCTGCAACACATGCATGGTTTTTCTATGGCGCTGGTTATGTCTGTTCAGACCAGTAGGTGGGGCTTGAAAACAATGTTGGAACATGTTTGCATCTACACCGGTAACAACATGCAAGAAAAGCGCCAGTATTCTTTTAACTTTTCTGCGCTGTACACTTGTAACTAGATCGCCAAGGATGCAAGTTAACACCAAATCTGAAAAGGGCCATGCTGAATTCAGTGAGGCATTGGTGCCATAAAATATATGCAATCTCTTTTGGGGGTTTTTCCTATAAAAACACACCAAAAACAATGAAAAAGCAATTGTTAGTTTTTTGCTGTGTGTCCTTACTGTGTTCTCAACCCTCAGCTGGTCGCAGCAGATGGCCACGGAGTCTGGTTTCTCTGGAGGTTTCCTCTTTTTAAACGGGTTGTTTCTCCCCTTTCTCCAAATACTTTCTTAGGATGAGGGATTGCTGTATGACTTAACTGAGCATAATCAACTGAATTCTATTAATATTATATTGGACTGCATTAGATGGGAATCCAACAACAGTACTTATTACTGGAATGAATATGATTGATAGTTATTAAATTTAGACTAACTGGACATTCAGATGACATTTATTGTGAATTGTTTGTATAATTAACTGCACTGATGTCTGAGTAATGTTTTCATATAAGATGTAGGTCACAGAGAGCTGCACAGGAAAATTTGGAAACTATACTACGACGGTGAAACGGATAATGACTTGAAGTATGCTTAACCCAGATATTTGATTTAAAATATTACTACCCCCCCACCTGAGAATAGCACAAACAACCCAGACAATCCTGTGGTTGAGGAATCATTGTTTTATTTAGACAACGCCATATATTCCTTTCAGCTAAGCCTTTAATATGCCAGTACGTAACTATTAAGGAGATGTGATGGGAAAAAGTAACAAGAAAGAAAAACATGTTTTAATCAATTAAATGAAAGTATTGTTGTGCTTAAACAAGAACAAAGCATTTATACGCATTGGTCTTAAATATTGTTTAGCTGGTTATGAGGTGGTTCTAAATTTGGTGCTTTTCGCAATTATATGCATAACCCTAAATGACATTATGTACAGTGGATATCCAAGATGTAAACATGAGTAGTTTAAAGTATCAAATATAATATTCTAACTGCTTCTCATCTGTACAAGGTACTCAACACACACACACCTCTAAAGAACAACAAATCAAAATGTCGAAGCATTGGATTGGTTATATTTTACAGAATTGCTTTTTATAAAGTTTTAATGAACACAGAATGATAAAACAAAATAAATATATACACGGCTTCTCGTCATGGAGTTAAGTTTCTATCCGTTACCGAGATCTAAAGTCTGAACAAGTATAAACACAGAGAAAGAGGTAAATCAGTTCTGCTTTACAGCATTTACATTTTCACAGCTGGTTTATGAAACCTGAGGCTCAGTGTGTGATGTCAGTCAGCTGCCAGGGATTCAGTCTACATCCTTTTATCGGCCATATTTACACTGTTTCACATTGAACTAATATTTGAACTTATTGAGGTTTAAAAATCAAATTTCAGTACACCTGTATTCATCCAAAGTGCTTGTTTAGGTAAAATAAAATACATCTGGTAGAACAACTGACAGAAAAAAAAGTAAAAATAAAATATAGTTTTAAATAAAGCATTGCAGAGATAATACAAAAGTGTTTAAAAAATTAAATTGTAAGCAGCTTGGAGCTTTTAGTTAATCTTCAACTTCTGTGAAAATGTCAGTTAGGAAGTACCGCGACACACTTGTAGGCTCCTCGTCAGCAAAGCCGCTCTCCCCTTCTGGGGAAGTTAAAACCTACAACCAACAGCAAAGATTTAGTTTTCATCAAGCTCATAGTGGAGCACAGAAATCAGCTTCAACAAATCTGTATCCTTACCGTAGACGCAGAACTCAGGCCAACAGGCAAACTCGCCGATGGAGTAACGGCCTCGGTTGCTGATTTAGTTTGTGTGGGAATAATATAATTTGATGAGGAGACTTTAGGTTCTGAAGAAGACATCTGTGTTGCTCCTGATGGAGGTTTCTTTTTATTTCTCTTACTTGCGGTTTTTTTACTCAGGGGATCCCTTGTTTTAACAATGTTTGCTTCAGAAAAGTCGGAAGCAGAAACTTTGTTTTTGCTGTGATGTAAAAAAAAATTAAAAAAATAGACATTTTAATTAAAAGTGAAAGTTTCTAAACTGACAATAAGGTGCAATACTCTGATTTTCTCTCTCACCTACTCAGACGAGTTTTCTTCTCAGCATAATCATCATTAGTTGTTTTGTTTGGCTCAGCGATGGTGGTGTTGAAGACCTTTGGCTCCACAGAAAGTTCAGGATGGTCTTCTGCTTCCAAACTCACCTCAGAAACACTGCAAAGGGAAAGAAAGGTGGGGAAATAAAACTAAACATCTCAAACATCCCTGGATGGAGAGCCAGTTTAAACTATACTAACCTTGACTGTTGTCCTGATGCAGGAAGATAAGAGAGGCTCTCAGCTGGACACGTTTCCACTTCCCCTGTGGAGGAGACTGGGACCTCCGTCAGAGAAAGGATGAAAAAGGGTTCATCTGGATCTGAAGGCACTTGCTCTGGCAGCACTGAAAGGGAGAGAGGCATAATTCAGTCACAAACCAACAGGACGAGAAAGCAAACTTCAAACAAAATGATGCAAGTGGAAGAAAATCTCTGATTGACTTACACTCTGACAGGAGTAAATCTCTCTGAATCCCCTCGGCACTCGATGTTTTATGCTGGGATTAAAGGAATCAAATGGGAAAATTTTGAGCTAAAGTAACAGCATCTTTTTGTGTTACAATCCATCACTGATCAAAGTGCTGACTTATAGTACTGGAAAGCATGCTTGTCAGCCTTATTTAGTCAAAGAGGATCGGTAATTTAGATATATAAAACTTCATATATTTAGTATATTTAAAACTTCAGAATGCACATTTTCAATTGTTCGGTGTAGCGGTACTTTTTGCACACTTGCTGTTCTCTAACATAGACCTTGATGGCAAAATTAACGTCAGGTGCTTGATCCATGAATCAACTAATACATTTCCTGGTTCAGTCAGAATTAGTATTTAAACAGTCATTCTCATCATGCTGTTCACATGCTAACATCACGAGTCCAAGAAGACACTAACAATTGATCAATAGTACCTCACTATTGCGGGGCTTCAAATAGGATGCTCTCAGAAGTGGAAACTGAGCTCAGAGTGTAACACACTGTCTTCAACAGGTTGCAACAGAGATACAGAGAGACTGAAAGAGTGAAAGAAAGGCATGGAAGTGGACATCCTTTGACCACATCCCACACTGATGACCACTTCATAGTGAACAGTGCCCTGCAGAACCAGATGATGAATGCTACTCAACGTCAGACACATTTAAGGGAGCTGAGAGGCACCCAAGTGTCTTGTCAGACCATTCAAAACAGATTTTATCAGCATGAATTGCATGCTAAATGCCTTGCAAGGGCCCCTGACCACACCACCAGGTACAGACATCTTCTTGCATGGGCCAAGGAGCATTTGCACTGGACGAGGGACGAGTGGGTCTCAGTGCTGCTCTCTGATGAACGTCAATTCGTGTTGAGCAGGAATGATGCCCGCCAATGATGTTGGAGACGTCAAGGAGAGCACTATCATGCGCGCATCAGCCACTGTTGTCATCAGATGAGCCTTTGGTGGTGATGGAAACTCAATGACCTGAGAGTGACCTGAGAGTCCCCTTCCAGAGTGGGATGCCTCGGCATCCAATAAATCGACTTGTGAACAGCATGAGATGTCATTGTCAAGCTGTAATTGACGCTCAAGGGCACATGGCAGATTGTTGGAACGTTGACATTTTTTTGTTTTGGCATACCCACCACTGTTGTGGCTTTTGTTTCAATAAATTGTTTGAGATGAGGAAATTACCATTGCATGCTTCCACTTAAATGCCCTACTTAATATAATATCACTGCAGCATGAACTTTTTAGGTTCTCCATAAATTTCACCGAAAAGCCAAATATCCCCAACTTTTTGTGAGTAGTATATATCCAATAATACATTAGTGAAGTGAAAAACTGACTCTTCAATTTTTATTACCATTATTGGGGCATAAATGCTTTTCATACATCAGACACGTCTTCTTAATCCACTACTAGTCTCAAAAAACTGAGGCTGCCAAGTACCATGTCTTTCAGCCCACAAAAAGCAAGCCATACTTAACCACTGCATTAGAGAGAGGTGTCCTCTACTGAAGCCCTTTACATTTAATATAGGAAAAGTTAGAAGGAATTGCAAAATTATTGGCATTTAGCTTTATTTTAGAGTGGCTCATGAGAATACGTTTAGTTAGTAAGGAAGCATATTTATCCTACCTCATTAGAAGATCCTTGTTTAACACAATAATGAGAAGAATGAGCATCATTTGAACTCAAGTCTTTTTCTGGCTCCTGGGTGCACGCTCCGAGTTCAGATACAAGTTTTAGATCACCAGAGGCACTGAGAGCTTGTGAGGCATTGCCAGAGTCTATAGAAAAGAATAAATGTTTAAATCACATTAGCTATTAACAACAACCTGGCTAGGATTGCTTTGAGAACAGGAAAAGTGTGAAACCTGCTTCCGCTGGTTTTGTGTTTTTAACTGCCTGGGTTTGCTGAAGACGACTGCTGCATCGCAGGTTGGGTTTAGGTTTAATGAGCCTCCCTCTACGAGCTTGAGGAGCCTTTCCTGAGTTCTTAGAAGAGTCGATCAACTCTGATGGTGTTGGATCACTGCTTTATAAGTAAAATAGAGCAGAATTCATGCAAAACGTTTTCAATTACCAAACTGTACAAAAACGCAAGATAAATGAATTCCTAGGGACATTTATATCTTACCCTTGGACAGATACGTCTCTCTCATCGGATGAGGGACTAGCATTAGAAGTTGATGGGACATCTGTAATTGCAGTCTGAGCAGCAACTGTTTGGGCATTTGAGCTGTAAACTGTTACTGGCATTTCCAAGGTGCAATTTCCAGATAAAGGAGAATCAGGGTCATTATTTGACATTGTGTCCTTAGTAGATTCCAGTTGTTGCTCCAGCATAACAGTTGAGGACATGTCTTTAATATGGTCTTCAAGAGGTTTACTGTGATCATCCGACTGAAGCTTTTTAACTGTAACTCTACAGCTTGACTCTACATTTGGCTTGGGTTTGACTTTGGGAAACCGCTGCCTTCTTTCAGGCATTATTTTTTCTGTGAGAACTGAACTTGAAAGTTGTCCAACATTTGCCTTTTCCTCCGTTTTTCTTTTTTCTTCAGAGGCTGGGCTTTGGGTTTTTTTTACAAACTGCATGGCTGTTGAGTTTTCTGTCTTAAATTTTTCATCTTTTTGTTCACTGACTAGCAAGGTTGCAGCATGAGGTTTAGTGTGGTCTTGGACTGAAGCACATATGTTTGAAACTGTTCCCTCTTGTGATCCGGTTGATGCTGAATCAGCTGTTGGTGCAACATTCATACTCTGACTTGCTCTGACCTCAGGTGTCAGGTTTTCATCTGTGAACTCCGTATACTTCTCTTTCTCTATGATGGTCTGCTGTACACAGAGTTTGGGGGGTACTTGAGATTTGCTATTGCCCTTGGACCTTGCAAGTCTTGAAGTCTGTGATAAATTTGGTGTAGGTTTCAGTGACCGGCTCCTTTTGAAGTGGCAAGCAGATTTATCCTCCTTCTGACCGACTTGCAACTCTTCCGAGGCTGTTTTGCAAGCAGCAGGATGGTCACTTCTTTCTAGATCTGTGCCTGAATTCAGGTTTGACCCTTGGCCAAATTGTGGTTCGTTATCTGTTGGGCCAGTCAGTGCCTGATTATTGCTAATGCTCAAAGATGATGCAACAGGAAATTCATTGGATGTTGACTCTTGTTCTTTAGTGGATTGCTCTTCACTTAGCTCACTTGTCTGATCATCAGTGTGTGTCGTTTTCATGTTTGAAGGTCTTCCATGGGATCCAGAGGTCAGTGGTGGTGTTAAACCCGATGCAGGATTAGTATTTTCACTCTGTTTTTCAGACGACAGGCCGCACGTTTTTGGTTCCAGTTCGCTCACTGTCTGTTCAGGATTTGTTTGCTTCTCTGACTGGTTTTCTAATGTTTGAGGTTTAAACTTTGTGGCTCTAGAGGTTTGAGGTATGTTAGGTCTGGGTTTGATTTGTGATAGTCGATTCCTCCTCGGCTGTCCAGCAGCTGTAATTTCACAATCGTGTTTACGGACAGCCGACTCTTCCTCAGCTCTCACAAACACAGCAGGTTGACTGCGTTGGTCTTGGACCGGGTCAGAATCAAAACATGTTGGGCTAACATGTGATGTCATTGTGTAATTGCTTCTACTTTCGCTCATTTCATTTTGAGATACTGAATCTTTATCTGAGAACTTGGAAACTGATCCTGAGTCACTGGTGGTTTGCTTTTTACTTTGCTCAACTGGAACTTCAGTGAGGTTCTGGTACCCTAATGCACTTTGATCTGATGCTGCCTCCATTTCAACCTGATTAACACGCTCAGTAGGGATCTTATTCTCCTCATTTGTAGACTGTTTCTCTGTTGATACATGAATGGATTCCGAATCCAGTACTGGGTTTAAACTTAAAGTACAACCAGTGGCTGCAATCTGTTGATCAGAAGTTGAGGAGCATACTGCTTGCAGGAGAACCTCTGCTGTTGAATTTGTAAGTGATTCAGGATTTGGACCAGGACTTTTCATTGCTGTGTTTTCTGTGGATTGAGATTTAGTCTTCATAGCTCGTGGAGCCTGTGTTAGATTTGGTTTGGGTTTAACCTTTTGCAAATGGCTCCTTCTCAACTGACTAGCAGATGAAACTTTACTCGCCAGTTTATCAGCTGGTGTGATTAAAGTAGCAGGACTACTACTTTCTCCTGGGGCTGCAGCTAATTCTGCATTTGATGCTTGTTCAGCTTGTGGTTCTGTATTGGACTGGACCTTTGGGGCCTCTTCAACGTGTATTTTTATTACCTCCCCTGCAGGGGGGTCTTCTATTAGATTAAAAGTAGTAGATGGGGTTTGCACGTCCTTTATGGTTTGCTCTTGGGATTCTGAGTTTGAAGTAGTAAGTGGGTCTTTCTTTACAGTCTCTTTACTGATCTGAGATTTATTCAATGCAACTCTTGACATCTGTGGGAGGTTGGGTTTGACTTTTGACAATCTACTCCTTCTAGCTGCAACTGCACCCATATTCCTTTGACTGACAGGCAAATCGTTTTCAGGTGGGGGATGTTGGCTGTTGCCGCCTTGGAATGAGTCTGAAAGTGTGTGTGGCTCTTGTACAACCTGCGTCAGCTCTGATTTAGATTTTAAAGAACTGCTTAAATCAGTCTCGCCAGGTCCATCATGAGGAATAACACTTACATCTTTATAATCTGAAGAGTCTGTATCTCTGGCAGTCTCATTCCTACTAGATTCAATCTGAGATAAAGAAACGGAGCAACCCTGTGTGATCAAGGAACTCACAGATTTCTCTTCTTTTAGTAGAACTTCTGTAAGGGAATCGCCATCTTCTAACAATGCCTCATCAGATTCTGTTCTGTTTGGAGCTGCTTCGTTAACAGCTGATGTTACCTCAATAGGAACAACTGAGTGGCCCTCTTCAGCCTTCTGTTCTTTGGACGTCTTCGTTTGGGATGTTGGTGGTGCAGTTTCAATGTTTGGTTTAGGCTTCACTTTAGAAAGGCACAGCGTCTTGGTTGATGGGGAATTGTTACTTGGGCTCTGTGGCTTAGACTTTAACTGAGAGCCAGATTCTTCTTCATGTACAATCTTCAGCGTATTACACATTTGCTCACTGGTTTTAACATGAGATGAGTCACTACTGCTCATTTCACTGTTTTGTGGGTCCATACTGGCAACAGTCTCTGAAATGTCTCTGACTTTCTGAGGACAAGCAGTAGACAAAGAAGCAGGGGTGCCTTGCTGATCTCTGATCTTTTCATCAAAGTGGTCTGATGTTTTACCATCCACTGCAGTTCCTGAAATTAAACATAATATACAATAACCCACCTCAAATATAGAAACACACAGACCTCAATAATGAATCTGGTGGTTTCTGATGCTCCTACCGGAATTGAAGCCTTGTGTGGTGACTTCTCCCTGCGTTGACTGAGAAACATGACTAACGTTGCCCATGGTCAAGAGGGTTTGAGCAGCCTCATTATAGCTCTCATCCTGAGAAACTGAATTCAAAACAACAGAAATGTGTCCTTAAAAACATGATGCACTTTTATTCACCAGAGGCTTCAAAGAACGAACTTATAACATACCT
Source organism: Crenichthys baileyi (assembly GCA_036173005.1). NCBI lineage: Eukaryota > Metazoa > Chordata > Actinopteri > Cyprinodontiformes > Goodeidae > Crenichthys > Crenichthys baileyi. The sequence goes on from JAHHUM010002528.1 coordinate 52,070, forward strand.
TCTGTTTGTTCTGATGTAAAAAAGTCTATTACATCCTGCAATAGAAACAGAAAGATTTAAATGTCATTAAAATATAACTTACAATAGACACACAAAACACATGCACTATTCCCCCAGTTACACTTCTTTGTCATTTTTATCTACAGCAGTGCACATTGTATTCATGCACCTTGAACTCTTTAAGAATTTGCCTATTTATAAACACAAACCTCCATCTCATTTCAGAAAAGTGATACATGTTTTTCAACATTTCTTACAAAGAATTCAGCTTCCATAGTTACCACTTTGTACAGCCAACTTTCACTGCAACTAGTCTTTTGGAGGTATTTCTCTACCAGCTTTGTTCGTCTTGAGAGTCACGCTTCTGCCCATGTGTCTTTCTAAAACAGCTAAACAGCTAAACAGCCAAGTCATACTGGATGGAGAGCATCTGTGAACAGCAACTTCCAAGACCTGCCACTAATTTTCAATTAAATTTAAAGCAGCTGTCCTGCTAGAAGATGAACATACGTCCCCCTCTGAAGTTTATTTGCAGCCTCTATCAGGCTTTCTTCCAGCTTTGCCCTGAATTTAGCTTTTTCCAGCGTCCCTTTTTATGCTAAAGAAAAGCATCCTCACAGCATGATGCTGCCACCACCGTGTTTCACTGTGAGGATAGCGTGCGGAAGGTGCACGACTAATAGCTGTCCTGTTAAAAGACTAAGGGTCTCAATTTTCTGAGTTTCTATTTATAACAAAAACAACTTTAAAACACCTTGTATCATTTTCCCTCCAACTCAGTTATGTTTCATTTGTTTAAGTTCAACGGGTATAAATACTTTTGCAAGGCACTATAAGTTATAAATGTAACACACTGTTAAATATGAATGTTCTTTGATTTTGTTGATATCAGTTCACCTAATATAGGTCAAAGCTATCTGATCTAATGCTATGGATCAGCTAGGCATAAAGATATTTGGACAAGCTGACCTCTAGCATCACCTCATTGCCTACAAGAGTGATACTTAAGTAGCGTTTTTCCATGGAAGGAACTCTCGTTCTTGAACTGGTTTGGATCGTGTGACTTCGAACTTTTTGTTGAGCACCAACACGCATTTCCACCAATTTTGGGAACCAAGCATGAGTCATCAACAGTGGACATTACACTGCGTGGTAGCAAGACAACTGAGATTGCTGAACTGCACACAATGTTACTTTTTATGCACAAAGAGAGCATCCATAAACTACAGTTAATACGGGAAAGGAGACTGCGACTTCAGGCAAGACCAATGGTATGTACAATGGTTTCATTTGCAATGTTCAATATCAGCTAGCATAAGGGAAATGAGTAGTTTTACAATGCTTGTTTACTGTGTTTTTACAAACACATAAATAACGTTTATACGGTACGTTCTTCCTCTTCGCCGCCGTACTTGTTGCTTCTGTCTGCAGCCTCGACCCGCCCACAGGTGACGCGGAAAAGGGGTAAAGGAAAACCTAAGTTGTATAAGTATTACCCAGGAGTAAATTCCCAACTGGTTTTAAACACTGCAACACAACAATGCTGAACTTATAATAATTACAGCCTTATTTCTTTGTGCACTGGCTGTTATTTTGGCTCAGTTTAAAGATTTCTATTAATTAGTTATAAAGACTACCAGGTGTATTTTATTGCCATTTCCAAAATAATAAAACACGTTAGTTTTTTTTAGTGTGACAACCAACTGCCTGCATGTGATCTGACACAGTATGGAGCTATGCTACTCTGAAATAGGCATTATGATACAAATATGAAATATAAAGACTACATTTTTTTTTATTGTTTAATGTTTTGCAGGTGGAACTATTTCACAAAGCAAGCAAAATGGCTGCAGCAATAAGTCATGAAACCACACACCAAATATGTGTATTTAAATTGTCAACAAATAAGATATTGTATTAAAACGGACTTTATTGACACACTTGATATTTAGGGTTAGACTCCAGAAAGAATTATTGAAAACTATAGCTGTAACTGGGGATTAGGATTACATTTAACACACAATGTATCACTTACAACCAGCAGGTCCAACTGATGATCACATGCCTCAGCAGTGCCTGTCTCATATTGTGCCTGATGAGAAGGTGAATCAGGACACAGTGCATCTTGGGAGATGCCCAGCATATCAGGCATGCTGGCCAAGATATCAAGCTAAGTTTGGGATGGGAGGATTCAAGAGTGGAGGGTTTCAAATATGTAATGTAAAACATGCATAAAGAAAAGGTAACTGAAACACAAACAATGTTTGGAGGAAAAATAAAAAAAAAAACAAATAAATGAATGATGTGTTTCGATGCCATTTGAATGAGTTTTGTTCTTCCTACCTCGACCATAGGGTCATCCACCTCTGAAATCACAGCATTTAATGAGTGCAGGCCAGCAGGCACAAAACCTGACATATCTTGACTGGAGCTGCAACATGGATCTTGTCCCTCTTCATCGTCTTCATCACTGAAGTCTGAATTGAGGGATCTGAGAGTAACCAGTTTGGCTTTTTTGGGGGGTTTGTCAGATTGCGGCTTCAGTGATTTGCCTCTTTTAACAGTGCACTTGGGTTTGGATTTTGACGAAGAAGGAGAGGCTGAAGTCGTTTCAGCTACGGAGGAGTGGGATTGCTCTTTGCAAGCATAACCAAAGGCAGCCGTTTGTTTGGGGACTCTTCCATATCTATAAAACAAATGGACAAATGTAAGTTGTACTGAAAATAATTTGAGGTTCAGAAATTGCTACATAATGGTGTCTTTATTGTTTTTTTGGAGGGCAAAAGACTGAGTATTTTACCTGGTGGGTCCCCGATGCTTCACTGTTGCCTCTTCCTCTTCAGAAGAAATGTCATCACCAGCAGACTTCCCCCTACTAGCTTTGCACGCATCTGATTCATCCTGATTGACCTAAAATATAAGCAAAGCTTAAAATTACAAAAACATCACAATATAGAGAACATTTTGCTCGCTCTAAATACAAATAAATAACCTGTTCTTTGTGGGCTTCATCACTCGTGTTCTTATCTCCTTTATCCGATTCAGTCTCTTCATTTTTTCCCTTTCTACCTCGCTTCAGGCCCAAAGGCAGAAGCGGTTTTGGTGCTCTGGCTCGTGAGAGCTTGGCTGGCTTGTTACCCCTTTCCTTGGCTGCGTTTACATTTGAAATCTTCTCAGACCTAAATTTGAGGCCAAAACAAGATGCTTCAATTTGATAAAAAAAAAAAAAAAGGGCAAGAGGGACTAAATTTAAAGCAATTGTGAAGTATTACATTTCTGAGTTGGTGTGGCTTTCAGGAAGTGTTGCCTCCGAGTCTTCAGGCGCTTCTCCTGAAAATACAAAAGGAGAAACTAAACTAAGCAGCAATTAAAACATCATCAAGCAAGAGAAAAATTTTAACTATAAGGAAAAGGAGCTTTTAAATAACTACAGTAATTATTTACAAACAAGCCATTTGAGAGTTTGAAAGAACAGGCAAAAACAAAGTCAGATCTGGAGATCAGAATCGGCTGATTTTTACTCTTGACCGAAACCAATCATTGATCACCCAGTCGGAAACTACAAATCCTATTTTTTTCTGGTCTGTGAACGCATCACACCAGCTTCCTGCAGTGACAACGGTACTCTATGGTGTGGTAGCTAAGCGATCAACAATCAGCTACTTAAATTATCATTAAGTGGTTTAAAAAAAAAAGCATAAAGGGTTTAGAAGCTTCTAGAAAGGAGGCTGTATTTTTATGGAGGCATGTCCGTTGTTTAGTTAGGCTGCTAGGTAGACATCAGCAGATAACCAGAAGCTGAACCACTGTAAACATGCCAAGTTTTGTTTTTATAGTAAAGGTATGAAAATCCTGTTTAATGATGATAATCAAGCTAATTGCTCAAAGAATTATGTTAAAAACAGGTTACAATGTCACCTCTTTCATAACTGTCATTGTTTTGAAATAGTTAGTGAAATCCTTCTTATAGTGAAACTGGCAACCAGCTAGAAAATCTTTGACTGGGACATTTCTAATTTTAACTGGTCATAAAATCTTTTTAACAGAATAACCTTTAAAAAAAGTCTGAATCATTCTTTTTAAGACCTGTTTTGTTTTTTTTCTCATTTGGTTCCTCAGTCAAGGCCTCTACTGTTTTCTTTCTCTTGTGTTTGTTCTTCAGCTCAGAAGCAGGAGTTTCTCCCTCATTACACTGATCCTCGTTCTCCTTCTCCTGCCCTTCCTCTAAGTCATGAACTTCATCCGCATCCTCTTCCTCCACGTCACTCAGATTCTTTGCTGATTTTTTGCCTGTGAAGGTAATAAAATCAAAGATTAGAAATGAGACAAACCTAAAAAACACTACTGTCTTTAAAAAGACTGAGGAGCAAATTACCCTTTGCCTTCGTTCTGGACGTCCTTTTGCTGTTCTTCTGAACGAGGGACTTTAACTTCTTCCTCTCTTTCTGAAATTCCAAAATTTTCTCCAGCAGCTTAGAGAAGTACTCTATATCCAGTTTACGCCTTTCTCCTAAGAAACAATGAAATCACACCCGTCTATCATGAATTATCTAATTTCGTACTTGACAACCTGAACACTTACTGAAGGCTTTGTCAATTCTCCAAGAATTTATTCGCTCTTCTTTTTTGAACTTGTTCTGAAAAGAAAAATATTTTTTGTACATTTAGATCACCTGCGAGTTGCTTCTTCATTATGGTTTGCAAATACACATTTTACCTTAATCCCAAT
>JAHHUM010002529.1:0-56178 GCA_036173005.1 Crenichthys baileyi
AAGCAAACCCTTAAATACCAAACCCCCTAAATATAACAAAATCACATCTTTCTCTAGACAGACTGTAAATTAGTTTATTATAGAAAAAAAAAATAAAATGGCCAAATTTTGTGGAGAGCGGTTAATGATTGAATTAAACAACTTCTGGTTGAAGTATTTAAAGACAGCTTATTAGTAGAAAGGTCAAATGCTTTGCAAAGAGAAGTTCTAGGCATTTACCTGCCACTGTTGTCAGTTGACTAAATGCCAAGCCCTGACTACAAGATTTTTCAGGGGTCTTTTGAAGTCCATGGGTGTTCCCTCTCAATGAGTGATCTGCAGCAGGGGGTCACATACTGCAAGATGTTTTGCCAGACTTAATGCCATACTTGTTAAACTGATCTTTATCAAGTAGTAACAGCGTGACGACAAGACTCCCTTCTCATTAATGATACATTTCAAATAGCTTCTGATCTCTCTGGTTTCATCACCTGGTTCATAAAGAAAATAAGTGCCTTTGGTCTCCATATCTGCTCTTTTTCAAGTATCTTGTGATATTTCATACTGAAAATAGTTTTCTGCATCTAAGCAGACTTTGCTTTTCTAAAAGTGCCCCCCATGATAGTTCTTCTCCTTTGAGCTGCTCCCTTTAGGGGACCCACTTCTGACTATGTGCATCCATCTCACTCTGTCCCTGATATTACCTCTGTCTCACCACCCCTATGCATATTATTCCTGAGCAAGTTATGAAACCTCTATGAGGTTCCCTTTTTCCTTCTTCCTGGCATCTCAGTGTACAATATCCCATTTATATCCACTACCCCTTCTCTACATGTTCAAACTATCTCTTCCTAATGTTTCCAAATCATAAGTAACTCCAGCTGTTTCTTAATTTCAAATACAATAAGACCAAATACCAAAATCCATTTTTGTCACACAGTGAAAATCTTCAGCTCTATGGCCTGTGTCTTTGTTAGTGCCACCATCTCTAATCCCTAAATCACAGCAGGTCTCACTAGCATTGTATAAACTCTCCCTTTCACTCCTGCAGCTGTTCTTTCTTTACAAATAACCCCAGACACTTCTCTATATCCATTCCAACCTACCTGTTCGGTCTTTTGCACCTTTCCCTCTGTAGATGGTTAATATCTCTGTTGTTAGCAGCTTAACTGTTGTACTTGTAACACTGATTAACACACCTATTTTGTCTTAATTTTACAAACATTCATTCCTTTTCTTTTCCCAAGTGTTGCTCTTTTGGCACTTTGCTCTTTCCAGGTTCTCTTCAATTCACTTCCCTACTCTCATTACAGATCACAATATTGTCTGCGAAGGTCAGAGTCTAAAGAAACTCAGGCTGATTTCTCAACTCCAAAGTCTCCAATGCAAACAAGATTGGGTTTGGAGCTGATCCGTGTGGCAATCCCACCCACACATTAAACTCATGTGTCAGTTCTAGTGTAAACCTCATCCCTGTTTTGGTGTCTTATTCTTGATAAACATGCCCTTTGTTGTGGTTGTTGAATGTCTATTTGATGCAGGGTTGCACGATATTGGTAAGACGTGCAATTGCAATCGTTTTTTGGAATACTGTGATTGAGAATCACTTTCTGTCTTTTTAATCATTAGGATGTCTCCACCACTCTTTGTCACGTTTAGTATCTTGGTCTCTAAGATCTGCATCAGGTGCAGGAATAAAGAAATACATTACTTACAAGCAGAGTTATTATCATAACCTACCAAATATTGTATGTAAATGCAAACAGTCATTTGCAATTGTGACATTGGTCGTTGTGTAATAATTTTAATTTGATATATTGTGCTGCTCTAATTTCTTGTAGCATTCTCATAGGATTTGCTCCACTCCTTTTTTCACTCACTGGTTTCAGATGAGCCTTAGAATTAATGCATTTTGAGCAATCACTCTGAGCAATGAGAACAGTACATTTAACCACACTTTTGGCTCAGATGTAGGTCATTAGTATGTGACCTTCAACATTATTCTGCAATTTGAGAATTCCATCAGTTGGTTAAGAGTGAATCTGACTTCAGCTGAGATCAAATATGCTGCCTTGCTTAGACTGTTTTTTATTTATTTAGTCTCTCAGTTAAGACATCCTATCTTACCATTGTTATACCGTTGGTTTCAGGCTGCACCTCTTGGTCTAACCCAGATACACAGAACATGTTAATTTCATCTATCACTGATATGACTTGTGGATAGCAAAAAGGAGAAAATGTCCTTAATTTTAAGCAGACCAGACTAAGTTATTAATCTTTGCCCTTGAAGACAACAAAAGTATTAAGTAATGTCTGCTTCCACTTTTGACCACTTGCAAAAATGGCTTCAGGTTTGTACAGTTGAAGCTTTTATTGTCAAGGATTGTGTTTGAGAAGTCGGACCAGGATGCAGGGAGATACTCGGGAGCCATATGGTATGGTTAAGATCCATTATTTATTTTGGACAGTGCAGCCCGGGGAAACAGGTCAAGATAAACAGGATGTACAGGACTTACTGGGACCTGAACAGGAAGAGAAACTAGACTGGCATGAAATCAGGAACATACCAGGAGCATAGCTGGACGCGATAGGGAACAAGTGAAACCGGTGAGCTTTTATACAGAATAGTGAGACAATGGGAAGGAGAGGCAGGTAATCAGGGTGAGTCCTGACGTGTGATGACCAGATGTAGGGAACTGAGGGAAATAGATTACTATGGCTACAGGGAAAGTGAGATACGGAAACATGAGGAGAGACTAAACTAAACAACAAACTCAGAGAAACAGATCTGAAGGGAAACACTGGGCAAAGCAGGGAACGAGAAACTAAACAGAACATAAGCTGACATAAATGGTAACTCTAGAAAGAACTAAATCTAAGGACATGGAAAGAACTTAAAGTAAACAAGCAGAATACTAAGCGAGAAACTAAAACTAAATAAAGCCAAAGAAGGGAAATAACCATAAGGAACAAAGAGAACTGTACTAATAATAAAAACCCGAGGGAGAAACAATTCTAAGGAATAAACAAGAGTAAACAACAATCAAAGGGACCTTCGGAGGAGGGAAGAAGGAACTACTAAAACTAAGGGGCAGAAGTGTAGACAAAACTAAAACACCAGAATAACAAAAGGAATAAATAAATATAACTATTAAACCAAAAGGAACAGAAACACCTAGCTGAAAAAGTAAACGAACACAAAACCCAAAATGGCAGATCCTGACATTTATATCATCTCACCTTGACAGCTATCCTTTTTAAGAATCAGTCAAAGAGCTCTCTCTGTCTTGCAGCTGGTTTGGATAGTAGCAGTGAGACTTCTTAATGTACCACAAAGAGAGAATACTGGTCAGTCACCATGTAATACCAGTATAATTGAACATATGTCAAGATACAGATGTTGCCTATAAAAACGATGTATGATTTGACATAAAATTTCTGAACTGCTAAAGGTGTGATCCACTTGCTGATCTCAACTTCCTAATGACCAGTCATGTCTTTCTATTCTATGCACATTGTTCAAAACCAAGCATAAAATCAGGGTTCCTATGCAATTCGAAAGAATGGAAAACTGGAATCAAGTGTTTTCCATGTCTGAATTCATACATCGATCCATACTTCCTGCCTTCCTTCTTCGCTTCCTTCCTTCCTCAGTTTTTTTGTTTTCCATACTTTTGTTGATTTTAGGGTTATGTTTGTTATATCATCTGACGGGTACAATTTTTTCAAATTGTTCTGCAAAGCATGTTAGTCAGTGTTTAGGACTTTTTAAAAGGCACTTAAAAAACACAGTAAGTTGACGTGAATAATTTTGATGAGTTCTGATTCTCCACAGTTGACAGGTCTGATTGTACCCACTGAATACTCACCTCAGAGGATAAAAAAAAAACATATTCATTAAATCTCAGTGGATTGCTTCTCCCAGGTTTCATATATGCAGTGGCCTTTTTCCTGAGTTACCAACTGACAATCACTGGCTACCGCCCATCTACAAGAGCATGGATGTGTGTCAGGTAACTGACATTTCAATGGTCTCCTCACTCACTGTGTGGTGTAGAGATGTCAACACCTTTGTCTGGTCCTGACAGAAAGTCGGCTCTGATGGATATGACATTGTGGGTCCTTGGCAGTACTGCTCGCATTAAATAGTCTGTAGGAGTCCACAGCTACAGCATAAGGAGTGCCTTTGCTGTGCTGTTTCACAACCTCACACACATTTATAAGCAAATACACATGCATTCACACACTCACACACACAAGTGAAGTGACCATAAAGGCACAATGCCAAATAATGCATAACCCCTCAATGATCCATCAAGTGGTTGAGCAGCCATTGTATTCTGACCATTAACTGGGCAGGGAGAGCATCTTTGAGATTGTAATGTTGCTATGCTCATTTTGAGCACAGCCAAGACGAAATGCCAACTGCTAATCAGCTGTGTGTGTTGGACAAGAGAGCCGGAGAGAGGACCATTAGCACTTTTCAAAAATCTATGCAAGCATTTCGCCTCATTATTTGTGTGGGTCATGGAATGCACTGATTGGGTTGTATTTATGTATGTATCATCCATCAGGAATAACTGGGGAAATATACAAAATCCCAGAAAACAGATAACAGGTAGGCATGGGCCCACTTCCAGTAACATGGGACTCTAAGGTTTTATAACCATTGCAGTTTTCCAGCCATACAGCTTAAAGTTATTTTAATAAAAGTTTCGGAGAAAGCTCCAAATGGAGTGGCGTGTTCTCTAAGTGTTTGAAGCATAGAGCTGTAAAGCCGTAGATTACCGATCAACTGAATGCTTACAGCAAAGACGACTTTGACCAGAGCAGTCATGGGATGCTAACTAAAGTCTTGTTAAGTTGACTGACTGAATTCTTCCTACCTGAGCAGATAACTTAACTAATCACCCACCTGTTATTAGCTTGTTAGGCTACCAGTATTATTCTAAAAATAGCAGAGATGCAAATGAGGATAACATTCTGCATGATAAGCACATTTATGTGAAAACTAATATTAAATTAAGCTGGACTTTATTGTATGATTTTACATTTTATCCCTGAATAGATCTGATAAAAAAATAATGTAAAATAACTGTGTTTTAGCTGATACAGACTTTATACATCCTACTGGTGACTGAATTAGAATGTAATGATCTTTAAAATATATTCACCTAAAATAACCATTGAGTACAGGAAATACTATAGGTGTCTGATTTTAAATACAGTGACTGTCACAGCACACTCTCCCATGTTCTCTCACTTTCCATTTGTGTCCCTGTGTATCAAAAGGAATAACCTTTTTTTTGCTGTTTTAAACAAAAGTGAATAGGTTATTTTTTACATTTTTGTTAAATTTTGTGTAAATATAGTGATACCATTAAACCCAAGTAGTTTAAGGTCAAGGTTATCATACAGTAAGAATCACATATGTGCAAGTTGTAATAACAGGTAACTGGTGTAAGAACCAGGAATAGAGGACTCAAACGCTAGACCAAACACAGTAGCATAAAATCAGTAATCTTTTAATACATTCCAAGAGCAGTACACAAAAATCCAATCCAATCCAAAACAGAGGCAAGTCCAAAAATACAAGATGGGTCAAAATCACTGGAAGACAGAAGTAGGATTAAGGCTGGAACTCTTGACATGTTGGACAAAGAGGAACTGACAAGGGGAAGCTAATGTTATTTAGGGTGTGGCAGAGGCTGATTACAGGTGGGAATCTCAGGAAGTGAAGTTGCCTGAAGAGAACAAGGAAAATAGTTCCTTTATCAGGAAGTTAAAAAAGCAAACAGAATCAAATACACAACAATAAAACACAACCAGTGGACATGGCAGTAACTAATTGTGCAGCTATAAAGAAAGAGCAATTGATGCACTTGATGTTGGGGGTGGACATTTACCAGATGGTGGCAGCTCCCAGGATAGTAATATTAAATTATGTGTGTCCAATTTACACCTTTGGAAAAGCTGAGAAAAACTGGAAGGGAGGGAAGAATGGGTGAAACTAGGCTCAACTGGAAGCTCAGTGGGGAGCGTAACAGTGAAAGAGAGCAACCCTTTAAAACAAATTCATTTTTTGCTGTGATATGATTTGTACTTTCCCTTCCTATGGAGCTAAATTTGGGCCATAAAGTTTGTTCAAACGAAAAAAATTTGAACCTGAAAAATAAGTTTGTTCAAAAGAAAAACATTTGAACCTGAAAAATAAAAGTTTGCCAGTTTGCCAGTTTGCCCCTGGCTGTGAGTCACCTCACTATATGAAGACCAAACAGATCAAAAATGCACCAGAAACCGAAACCCGAGTCCAATCCATGTGAAAACAAGTCCAGGCTTAATTATGCAAGGATATTTGGAAAATACCGGCTCGTTTTGCATCTGGTTTCATTCCCGCCGCTTAGTCTAGCGATTATTTTGCTTTATGTTGAGAGCATGGGAAATCTCCAACACGGACTTAAAATGCTATGCAAATCTGTCAAGATCATATTTTCTCCTCTGAGATGCGCGCCGTGTATTCACGTAAGCTGCTTCTATCGGTGATGCATGTTATCTTTCAAAACCAATTACACATATATAGAATATCGATGATGTATTACAGATAATTCCAGTTCCCACGGTCCCTGAATGCAACAGCTGGGAATATGTTGTTCAGCCGCTGTGTTGAGCTGTCAGTCATGTTTCCGCACCCCCGTGATCTGAGCCCCCCCCCCACACACCAAAACAGGGCCAAAAGTTTGAAGCCGAAAAAAAAATATGCAAGTTCGAAAAAAAAACTTGAATCTGAAAAGTGGTTTTGAACTTTTTTTTTTTCAGTTTCACATCTGTTTATTTTTTTCAGTTGCAAAACGTTTTTTTCCAGTTTTCAAATTTTCTTGGGGAGGTTTTCAGGTTCAAATTTTTTTCTTTTGAACAAACTTTTATTTTTCAGGTTCAAATTTTTTTCTTTTGAACAAACCTTTATTTTTCAGGTTCAGATTTTTTTCGTTTTAACAAACTTTATGGCCCCAATTTAGCTCCATACCTTTCCCCCAGAAAATAAATCACCTGGCTATGTCCCCCACACCAGTGCTTACAGAGCTGGGCAGAAATAATAAGAGCATGTTGAGGCAAATTTTAATTTAAAGTGTGTTTTGGGCAGAAAAAGCAACCAACTCACAATTTTTATTCATTTGCGTCATTCGATGGCAGTTGAATGGGAATTGTTTTCACTTCAGTTTGCTCTGAATGACTCAGATGAGCTCAAATTTGGCTTTGGTACTTGAATACAGTGCCTTCTTTTGACAGGTAAGGAGGTATAAGGGCAGCAATGAAATAGAGATATTCATGTCTACAGGTAAAAGATGATGGGTGGCCTGATGTTAGGACACAACCTGGATTTCGCACTGCTGAGAATATTAAGAAAAACATTTCTGGTCATTCATATTTTTTGCCTGACTGTTCCATATCAATGAGGCTACTCAGAGATCAGTTTCTAAATAAAAAGTAGTGACCTTTTTGAAGAAACAAAAACAAAAGGGATATTATTGAATATTTTTAAGGTGATTGAAAGGTGATTGAAAGGTTAAAGAATGCATATGAAAAAAAAAAAAGCAGAACAGGTATCCTTTGATTTTATGATGCAGAAGCTTATGGTGGTTTCTCAGCAGTCAATGGCCCATTTTTGATTATATAGGCCATGAGCATTAACCTTCAGATGAATACTTATTTCCTAGTTTATCATTGGGTCATCAGCATACTTACATGTCATCTGCATTGAAATTGTTTAGCAGAATTTCTCTCTTAAGCCTGATGTACATTCTAAGACAGGTGTCAGCAGCCTTTACAACCCTAAGAGCCATATTTGCCTTCGGTCCAGCTAATTTCAATCTGTTTAGAGCCACCAAATCAATATGAATCTTCAAAAGAAATGTCTTGTTTTTATAATAATTACTATAGGAAAATTGTTTAGTTTTTAAAATTAAAGAAATCAATTTTGTTTTTGTTTTTAGGTTTATTACACTTTCTTGGGGCATTATTTTTTTATTTAAAAAAAGAGGTCAAAAAAGCACATAGTTTACAACCTACTGACAAAAAAATACTTTAGAAGAAATAATATTCCTTACACCTTTAGCGTAAATAGTATATTGCATGGAAACACCTAGGAGAAACCACTAAAGCTAGCATTTTTTATTACCTTTAAATTTTAAACATTGCTTAATTCTTTAGCATTTTTGTCTTAAGTTTACAGTCATAATGGAGGGTCTAAAGAGCCACATGCAGCTACAGAGCCAAAGGTAACAGACACCTGGTCTAAGACAAACAAAACAAACATTAGAGATTCACCCAAGGAGTCCAATACAATAGTTAGTAAAACACAACACTCTTTCCAACAGTTGTAAAGCTAAGGTTAAGCCAAAATTTCATTCATTTGAGCTATGGTCTGAGCATATGGACAGGCCTTTTTGTTCAGCCCACTGTGAGACAAGCGCACAGGGACTGCGATTTAAAATAAATTTCTAAAAAAGAAATATCTACAGTGCCTTGTAAAAGTATTCCAGAATCTTGTTGTGTATTTTTATCTAGCCCACTTTGTGCTGATAACCCTAAATACAATCCAGATATCTCTTTAGTAATAAACTGAATCTGACTGCACTGTTTGATAGTTAGGTTTGAAATTGAAGTGTATGTGTATGTCTGACTTGAAATCTGTATGATTCGATGAATTGACTTTGTAAAGTGCCTTAGGACGACATGTGTTGTGAAATGGCGCTATATATATGAAACTGAATTGAATTGAATTTAGCTATAACTGTAGATAAAGTGTTTTTTTTTTACATTGTATTGGTTAATAAGAGCTGAATACAAATGCATGCAACACTTTTTGGATTTAGAATTGTGAAACATTTAGAAAGCCACATATCGCTTTTCTTCCCCTAAACACAAGTATCCACTACTTTGTGTTGGTCTATTAAATAGAATCCCAATAAAATATTCGTTTTTTTGTTGAAATCTGAAACAAAAATCAAAATGTATAAATCTTTTCGCAAGTAACTGAACATACAAGTTATGTGGCCTTATGCAAAAATGTATTTTACAAACATAATTTCCATCGGGTCTTGTTTTATGCATTTCTACATCAAAGACAGCATGAACTTCGAGGCTAACGTCTTTTGTAAACCTGTATGTAGCATTGCCCACAGGCTCTGCTGCACATTTCTGCCTGTCTTTGTTGGCTGTACTTTGTGGGTATGGTTGCATTATTAATAAATATGAATCCGAATTCCCCCACACTCAAACACCTACTTGAGTTTTTGTTAAGAAACGCAGCATGAATAATGGAAGCTGTTCAAGTGTAATGAAGGCTGTTGGATACAGTACACAAGTTACAGAAACCCTCAAGGTTAACCATTTTCTCCCACTTCTTCCCTGATGCATCTTTGCTTTCCTCCCCCACTCAGTAGCTTGGTCCTCTCCTCTGCATTAGCCTACTCACCGAGAAATCAGAGTAACTTTTAGCTGTGTTTTTTTTTTTTTTGTCTCATCAGACCAGAGCACCATCTTACAAATGTGTACATATGCATCCCCTCCAGGCTTTTACAGTGGACTCTATTTACTGTTTGACTTATGAAGACATTTGATTACAATGGATTTTATTTAGGTATATTAGGGAAAGGGGGCAGGGGTTGTAAATAATTAAACTGCACACTTTTCATATATTTATTTGTGATCAGATTTGATGAACCAATTTTCTTCCACTTCAACTTGTCGTTGTAAAGTGACAAAATGCAGAAAATTCCAAAGGGTATTAATACATTTGCAAGGCATTGTACATACACCATATCTCCATTTTGGTGAATAACCCAAAAAGACCAGATATTTTCAATTAGAAAGCTTATCTCCTGTTTACGTGCTTGAAAGCTGCAGCAACATAATGTTCCAAATAGAAAGGGTTATAAAGGTGATGGTTTCAAAGTAACAGCCTAGCCGTGACTGAAGCAATAACAATCACTGGGAGCTTGCGCTGTTTGATGCCAAATGGTCCCTTGTGGGGGAGGCTCAGCGGTCAGCTCCCCACAGAGACACAGTGAACACTTTGCCAATTTACCATCATTCTACCCTTTGTAAGGCAGCCCAGCACAAGCACAGCTTTGTTCACTGACCTTTGAATAATTCAGCTCAAGCAAAATGCTATGACACATTTTTGATCAAAGTCTCACTATCAAGGGGAGGAGGCATTTTCTAGACGCTATGTGTTCCTCTTTACTGAGGATAAAAGCCTCCCTTCCTCAACATACTCTGTAACAGGAAGAATAAAGCTGCAAATTGGAAAATCCCCTGGAAATATTGGACAATCCGTATGTCTGAATTTGAGAAAGCACTTGATGCTAAGGGAAGCATTATGCCCACACACCTCCACATCCTACAGGGATTTGACCTCTGTAGAATAAAAAAAAAAAACTTGTGATGTTTGAAATATTTCCTTTGTAATCTCCTGTCTCCTCTAACAAAAAAAATCTACAGAGATTACAGGTTGGTGGCATGGTGTGTGTATGCTCTCGAAGCTTTGTCTGGAGGAAGGCATTTGTTATCCCCTAGGCATCAATCACACTATAACTTCTACTTCCTAAGTATTCATTTGAAGAAACAGGGGAAACAAAAAGGCTTCTACTGAGTTATAGGCTATACCTGGACTGTCCATCATCCAACAGCAGTACCTGCTTGACAGTATGCATTTTGTTTATATGTGTGTCTGTGTGCTTCAAAGTGTGTGTATATTTTCTGGTGTGTCTATCATCCAATAGCAATATATATTTGAGTTGTCTTCTTGGGAAGATTCATGTTTTTGATACTCCTCAGGTGTTATGTGGAAATTGAAATGTGCTCTTTGTGGCCAGGGGGGATTTCTTTAAAGTTTGAAATAGAATAAGTTTATGGACTTTCTTTCTGGGTGTGCATGCACCTGCATACACCTAGCTTTATTTGTTTTTGCAGCCCAACTGCAGTTTTTACGAGATGACCTTCCCTGTGGTCTGTTTTTCATTCTTTATACCTACGTCTTACCTCCCTGAATGTATTATGATGAATATAAAATAAATAAAGCCTTCCACCCTCATTAAATGAAGACACCTTGGTAAAATATGAAAAACCTCACCATAATTTCAGAACTGCCTCAAATCTCCATGACCTTGATTCTGCAATGCTTTAGAAGACTTTTCCCAGAGATGCATGTATATTTCACCGTGATGCCATTAAACCTTTGGAATCAGATTAAGGAGTAGCACTATAATAATGCATTTTAACTGTTCCGTCACATCTCAGTTGTGCTCACTTTGGTCACTGTGGAGGGCATTTGAATCCAGCGAACTCCCTATCGTATTTGAGAAACCAGTCAGAGATGATCTGAGGTTTATGAAAGGATTAATTTTACAACTAAAAGGAGCCATGGTTGTACAGTGGTTATAAAGTGGTCAACAGGGTCAGGAGCTATTCTCAGACCGTATGTGGCAATTAAATAATGGTTACTGGATACTAAGGCTAGTGAAGATTGGATCAAGATTTTCTAGAGTTTCATTATCTCGTCTTATTATGACCATGTCCTGTACAGCTTTAGCATAGGATGATAACGTGAAAATGATGGCATAATTCATAACATATTGGGAAGCTTGTTTTGCCTGCAAAACAGGAGCACACCGGAGACTGCATCTGTCTTATTCAGAAAAAAGGGATTTTCTGCTTCTTGGACTGCACTGACAGAAAAGGAGGTCCTTTCTGTACTAATTGTTTAAATGAAGTATCATGCATGCATTTAGGGGGCATGCACATTACCAAATCAAAACAGGAATACTCTTTTATTCCTCAATATAACAAATGTCCTAAAGGTTGAGAATAATTTTACCAATTTACTACTCTTTTTTTTTTAAGAGGGGTCCTGTTAGCGGGAGGGAAGTGCCCCCCTTTGATAATGATAGGGGAAAAGCTGCTAAAAGTGTAAACTGGGGTTGCAAGGTGGCACAGTGGTTAGCATTGTTGCCTTCCAGAAGAGGGGGTTTTGGGTCTTTCTGCAGGTTCTACACATGCATGTGTGGGTTCTCTCTGTGTGCTCTGTCTTCCTCCCACAGTCTACAAATATGCATGCTAGGCTAATTGCAACCTCTGAGTAGCCCCTTATTGTATGTGTGTGAATGGTTGCTTATCCTGTGTGTCTCTGTGTTGTCCTGTTTTGGACTGTCGAGATGCCCAGCATGTACTCTGCCTCTCGGCAGTTGACCTCTGAAGATAGGCACCCACCTAGTCACTGTGCTTTTGGTGGAAGGTCGGATCTTACAGATCTTATCACTCAACACTGTACTTAAGGAGTAGTTTTGCATTAACGTGTCATTAATGCTATTTGAATTGTGAAGGAGATGGTGAGACCTAGCAGACAGTGGACACAAATGATGTGCAAAACATAGAGTGCACCACACTTCTGGTCAATCAGGGCCTCAGTGTTTTTTTGGCGGCTGTCTTCTTCCCATTTTCAAGCTTGAATAAAAAAAAAAAATCAAGGGTCATTTCCCCGCATCGAGTTATAGTTTTGTGGAGTTATTTGTTTTTCCTTTTCTTTTTTTTTATTATTGTATACATTAAAATCCCTGCTTGTCACCTAAAGCCATGCCAAATTTAAATTTAATGTTCTTCCCCAATCCCATGCTTCACCCGAAGTTGTGCACAATCTCAGTTGATGCATCTTAACACATATACACATTTACTATCTGCCATTATAAAATGTTTGCTTAAATGAGCACTTGGATAAGATGTAAATGATAAAATGGGTAAGCGAACATAATATTCCCCACATTAACTTTAAGATTTTATTTCCGGGCGTTTTTTTTTTTTTTTTGCTTGGATTTCATACAGAAATATATTACTTGAATAGTTATAGGTAAAAGCCTTCACAGGCTATTTTCACAATTAATGTGTGATTTTTTTCCACAATGTTGCCCTAGATTACACCTATAGGAATGCTAACAAAACGGTTAGAAATGAAAACCTTAATTACAATCTATTTTTGCAGATTGGAATAAAAAAAGAAAAAAAAACTTTATTGTTGGATTTCTCAGAACTGTGCTCCAAACTTCCTGTTTTTTCTTATAGTACCCTGACTAATTAACAGGATATATCTAACTACTCCAACCAGGTGACAAGATCAGTCGAGGTTTCATTTCTCTGCATACAGCACAGTGGCAGCTGGTATTGATGCAGTGTGGAGTTATAGTGTGACATTAGGCACTCTAGGTATTCATTTGTGAATAAAACCAATTTGCTGTGCATATGCTGTATATGGGTGTGCCCTGTTCATGTAAATGAGCAAGTGTAGGCACAGTTTTACAAAGTTGTGTGCTCTTGTTTTTCGGTGTAGCTGTGCATGTAGTGACCTTTCTTAAGGAACATCTGCTAAGTCAAGTGACAAAAGAGCTGGAAAAGAAAATGTCTTGACATTAAAACTGCCAGGCCACTGTCACTGAACCCTCCACCTAATATACTAACTGCAGATTGTGACTGTGGTGCCATTTTTTGTTGTTTCAGTGTACATTGCAGTTTTGCTCCCAATTTTAGGATTACAGACCAACAGAAGAATTCATACAAATGTATATATCATCTTGTGATGTCAATGTTTTCTTCTGCATGTCAAGTTAGTTAATGATTTAGATATTTCCAAGTTTCAGTCAGTACTCTTCTAGTCACATTAAATTGAAATGGATTATTGATGACAGAATGTGCATTTAGCAGATGATAGCGTGCACCGAGTGCTCTACCAGTTTTATTATAAATAAGACCAATTTGGTCAATCTTGTTTCTAATGTAGTCTTTTCTCAGCAAAATTTGTTTTAGTTAAAAACTTTAAAATATACAGTTGAAACTGCATGTTTACAAACAGTGTAGAAAAATACATATAACTTTTTTTTTTCACTGAAATAAATTAATAGAAATAACTTGTCCTAACTGACCTAAAACAGAGAACATTTAGTTTGATATAAGTCAGACAGTTTCAACTGTATATAGTAATAGTTGCTAATCCAATGCGATAATCACCAATACTGTTTTAACAATATTCGTTACTGTGACAGGATAATAGGATCATAGGATAAAGTCATTGTGTTCCAAGATGCCTGTATAGCATAGTGCATTATTGTACAATGTCTATTAATATGGCTAGTTGTAATTCCAATCATTCTTGTGTAAAACAGAATGCTATTTATTCACTTGCAGACATATTACAAGAATAACTTACAGAAAAATCATTTCTACAATAAGATTTAAATGAAGAAAAGAAAAGGGCGTTACTATGTAATACTCCATAGCATAATGATTTCTAGTGACATTGGTTAAAGCCCAGCTTTTGACAACAGAGCTCACTGCTCATAATTATTTTGTTTTGTTTTAGACTCTCTTATTTGTTCTGACAATAATCCTTTGCTGCTCTGTGAAAAAGTCTCCTGATAGATTTGTTTTTTGTAACTCTTTAATGTTTCAGATCATTAAAAAGTTTTTATATCAGGCAAAGATAACCTGTGTAAATAAAAAAAAAGCAGGTGTGTACTTTTAGAGTTAAATAGCTGTCCAAACAAACCTGGGCCTGAGTAAACTAAGTCATTATCCCCCCTGTGACCCCTTAATTAACTGTGATGAACCACGTTTTTTGGAAAGCTCAATTTCACTCAGGCCTAACTCCTGCCACACCCATAGAATCAAGACATGACTTTAATTGAACCTGTCTGACAACATGAACTAGGTAAAAAGATCTGAAATGGCAACACATCATGACTCAATTTAAAGAAGTTCAAGAACAGATGAGAATTGATGTCACTGTTATCTATCAGTTTAAAAAGGGTCACAAACCAATTTTTAAGGCTTTGGGACTACAGAGAACCAATGTTAGAGCCCTTTTCCACAAATGGAGAAAACGTGAAACAGTAGCAAGCCTTCCCCTTAGTGGCCAGTCTACCAAAATCAGTCCAAGTGCATATCGACAACTCATCTAATAGGTCACAAAAGAACCTGGGACATAGCTCAGTATCCATGATTCAACAATAGGAAAGAAACTGGGCAAATATGGCATCCATGATCCCGGAGAAAGTTTTCTAAAGACTGTTGAGACAGAAGTGAACAGTTTTGGAAGGTGTGCATCTCATTCCATTTGGCAAAAGGCTCACATACCATGTCAGAAAAAAAAAAATCATGAAAAGATGAGTGGGCCACAGCAAAGTAGTTGACTCATTGCCCATTGTGGCAAACGCTTAATGGCGGTGGTTTGTTCCTAGAGTGGCACACCCAGATACTAGGTTTAGGAGGCAATTGCTTTTTTACATACGGCCAGGTTAATTTGGTTAAGTATGACAAACAAAAGCAACAACAAAAGAAATCTTTAAGGAGGTAATTCATTCAATGTCTTTAAAATCTCTTCATTGTTGCTATTTAAATGTTTAATATATTTTTATTTTACTGTTACAAAAAGTCATAATATTTTATCAAACAAAAACAACAATAAAATAAATAATAATAATGTTAATAATGCATACCTTATTGAATATATATTAAATATAATAATAATTATAATAATAATAATAATAATAATTTGATTTTTAACATCTATTACATATGCCAACCACATAGAGTCCCTCGAGTCGTTCTGGAACATTGACTCTATTTGAAAGGATTGCTGCTGACTCCTGTACATTATTTAAAAAATGGGATGCTTAAATTATTCATAATGAATCTGCACAGTACTTGTTCATCTTTTTGCTACAGCTAAAGTAACGCTCTCAGAGGAGGATTGTCTAAAGCCATTCATACAAGTTTTAGATTAAAGGAATAATAGCATTTGTTTGGTTTTCCAGGTTGAGAAAAAAAATGGGTGCCAATGTCTTGTGGCTGTGTGCTTGCGCCCACATGTTTGGATCTTACTTCAGTAAATGCAAGCAGATGATTCTGCTACAGACAGTTTTTTTGTGTGTGTAATCATCTTAAGGAGGTGAAATCAAATATGCTAGATTAAACAACAAAACAAACAGATGTGTGTCTCCCTGTAGTGTGAGAAAACAAGGGTGTGTCAGACAGATCCAATAAAGTAGGCAATATGGTGGCAATACGCTGAGTTAAGTAAGCTTGATTTCATCTATTAACTCTGTTTACCACCTCCTTTATTATCCACAGATTAATTGCAGCCCTTAGCAAAAGCTTGGCTAAACTAAATAAGAATGCATTTGCTGCTCAATCGAATCCAAATGTAATATGCTGTTTTTTGATTAAATGAATCCAAGGAGTTTTTTGTTATTGTTTTTCACACTTTGTTGTCTGCAAATCAGAAGAGTCGCAGATGCATAGATCTTGCTATTAACATCTCAAGGGATATCTTCCTTTTAAACTCTTATGTGTGAATTGATGTCCAGCTAAGTCACGGCTACAAAATATTGGTCCAATTCCAAGGACCCAAAGAACTTCAGACATACTGCAAAAACAGCTGCTGCTGTGCTAAAGATAAGCTAAACTCTCCATCATGTCATGTGACAGCTCACAGAGGCACACTGCACACATCGATCTCCATAGGCTTTTCTCTGCCTGTCAGACTCTAAATATATCTGCCTCTGCGAAGGAAAGTAGCCTGAGGGCGTTGAAAACGCAGAAGGGGAGAGTGAGATTTAGATAAGGAAACAGTTAATAAGGAGGTAGAGTGGAATATAAAAAGGGAGGAGAGACAAACTCCTCCTTGAGCGAGCACAAGTCGAAGAGAGGTAGGATAGAACAAAATGGGTGAAGAAGGATGAAAAAAGGAAGGATGTTGCAATAGAAAGCACGTCCTCCTGGGAGACTCCTACCTTAAGGTAGTGCTGTGATCACTGCTGTGTTTATGTGCTTGCGTGTCTGCGTGCGTGGGGGCCACAGTAGGTGGCTTCTGTATGAACTATCACACAGTTTATTTATGACGGCTCCCTGCTGATGGTTAGCGATAGGGAAGAACCTGCTTGCAACTCGTTGCCTCTCTGCTTCACCACTGTCTTTTCATCCTCTGAGGCAAAATGCATCTGTTTACATATAGCTTGGATCAATAGCTCTGAGACAGATTTAGGCAATTCCTCTAGAAACGATTTGGCACATCATTGTCATTGCAAATATTTATCTAGCCAAAACAAATAAAAAGGTTTAAAAGGCATTAGTTATTGTTTATTCCACAACATGTATTTTGGAGGCATAAGAATACAAGCTCCTCTACAGGTTGAAGATGTTGGTTAAGAAAGTTGTCATATTCACAACACAAGGCAATAATGAAAATTAAATGACTGAAAATTCAAAATTAAGAATCAGCTGAAATCAGATAACAGTAAAATATGGATACTTGATAGCACTTCCTGTGTACCATTTCACATCTTTACCAATTGGAAGTTACCAACTCACGCAGACATAGTCAAGATTTTAAAACATGGAGCCTGTTTAAACCAGTTGTGTTTTTTTTTTGTTTTTTTTCTTGTTTAAGATCAATGGTATCTCAGGCTGTTTCACTTTTAACTTAATTTGTATGAGACCAAAGTAGCTGAAAATATGTGGGTCACCCTTGACATATCAAAAACAATGAGCCCCCTAAACAATATGCATTTTCTGTTGAAAATTTCAGAATCACACTGCTTTAAAGAATTTGTAATGACTGTACAATAAACCAGTCCAGGTTTGACTAAAACAAATGTTATGATATTCATGCCGCCTTTTCTTTGATCTATGGTGGTTCTAATGCCGAATAATCTATTTAAATGCTAATTTTTTTTGGTTTTTACAAATGAAACAGGTGTTTTGCAATTATAAAACTTTGTGCTCTGTAAAATTATTCAGCTCCAGATTTTTTAACTAGGGAATCAAATGAAGTCCAGACTCATAAAAATTGGTGAAATAGGGCTTTCGTTTAGCACCACTAGGAAGCTGCGAACAGATGCTAACTTCAGCATCATTAGCTGCTAACGATTACTTAGTCATGTGATTTTCATGGTTCTTACAAACAGTTTGTATCTTGTTTGTTTCTCTGTCACAGTTTCTATTTTTCTTTGGGGAACCCAAATGTTGCTACACAAACAGTTTTGAAGTGGTGTGGTTTCTTTATTATATTTGGAACCGAGTGATGTCCGCTAGTCTTTCCTGACTGACTCCGTCAACATAACAGGACAACCATGTTGTTTAAATGATATTTAAACATTCAGTAGCATGTATTTTCAATCATTTTTATTGATATTTAGTCTGAATAAGCTGAACAGAGAATCCAATCCAGATGAATCCATCAACCAGATGAATACATACAACTTTTTCTACGCAGTGACAAAAACACTGACTGTGGTCCCAGTAAGTACATATAAACAATGAATCTAAACGATTGCACTTAAAATATGAACAGATCACCTGCTGTGGCCTGAATGCACAGTCTAACAACTTCCTCCAGGTCAGCAAGGACCTGAATTGGGCACCCGCTTATGAGTAATTATGTCTCGAGTGGGATTGCTGCAGAGTCTCTTGTCATGAGGTTTTGGACTTTTGCCTCGGACAGACAACTTCTCGTGGCTGTTTTGATGATGTTCTGGAGGGTGAATCCGTGCTCTGCCGCCACACTAGACAAGTTTTACAAGTGCCACTTGAGCCAAAGCTATCATGCCCAAAGCACTCACTTTTATATTGTTTTAATATTGTGAGATCTTTTGGCACAATATATCTTTACACCTCTACTTGCAATCCTAAAAATTCTCAGTAAAGAGATATATATATTTATATCTATTGGCTGTAGCAGACACAAAAAGCCAGTTCTGATCCTATTTCTCTTCTGCTCCCTTATGTGTCGCCATATCGTATTGTTTTGGTCAGTGGTGACTACAAGAGAACTGGACACTGTGTAATTAATTAGGAGTACTCTGCTTATTGCAATTTAAAATGATGGAGGAAAAGAGAGGAAAGAAGTGTTTTATGCAATTTCAGCTTGACTTACAGAACTGTTGTGTTGGTTGCCTAGAAACTGTAATGCGCCGAGAAAGGCCACATGTGCAGAGACTCGAGAGGATAAGTCGGATAAGACGGCCGGTATTTTTGTCTCTTTTCATTGCTGCTTGTCTTCTGTCTCCCTCCCTATAGTGGTTTATATATTCAGCTGTTGTTATGAGAAAACAGTTGTAAAGAAAATCTATATGTCTGTTCCATCTTTTGTCTCACTGGTTTAGAGGTCATAGAGGCACTATTGTGCCAGGGAGCTCACACCTTGACAACTAGGATGAAAGGCAACTATAGACTGAGGTCAGACAGGCTGAGGGAATGTTTCACAAATTCATTGCTCTTGTGTAGAAAGTATTACTTGCAGAAATGTGACATCCACTGACCTTTTTCTCTGTTGGACCCACTTCTTCTGAACCAGTGACACAACAACAGGCTGTGACAATATCAGTGGAAATCTCTGGGTGTCCATTTGTTTTCTGTATGTGAAAGAAAAACAATACACCTTTTGCACAGATGAATCTGATTGGCTTTGCTGTGTTTCTCAATCCCCTGCCCCCTTTATGTATCATCAGAGATGCCATAGCTCAACAACAATGCAAATTATGTTTAACATTCACTCAAATTGCAAGAAAAAAATCACACTCAGTCTCATTCAAGAAGTGAAATATTACTAACAGACTATAATTATCTCCATCTGCTGCTAGAAACTGACTATCAGGATTTAATGGTACTCACACATGAACGAAGAAATATAAATTTAAGAGACAGTGGTCAGCCTCCATCTGCTGAAATATATGTCAGTGCTTTATTTCAGTATTAGTTTTTGCTTACTTTCTCACAGCAAACTTCATATCTTATATTGAAATTGGGTGTTTATCAGGAAAACAGTTTATAAATCAGTAATCAAAAGAGAGGAAGAAATAAATTAGCAATTTACAGGCCACAGACCACAATAATTTATTAGTATGGTGTAGGGCCTCCTTTTGCGGCCAATACAGCGTCAATTCGTCTTGGGAATGACATATACAAGTCCTGCACAGTGGTCAGAGGGATTTTAAGCCATTCTTCTTGCAGGATAGTGGCCAGGCCACTACGTGATACTGGTGGAGGAAAACGTTTCCTGACTCGCTCCTCCAAAACACTCCAAAGTGACTCAATAATATTTAGATCTGGTGACTGTGCAGGCCATGGGAGATGTTCAACTTCACTTTCATGTTCATCAAACCATCTTTCACCAGTCTTGCTGTGTGTATTGGTGCATTGTCATCCTGATACACGGCACCACCTTCAGGATACCATGTTTGAACCATTGAATGCACAGTGTCCTCAAGAATGGTTCGGTAGTCCTTGGCAGTGACGCGCCCATATAGCACAAGTATTGGGCCAAGGGAATGCCATGATATGGCAGCCCAAACCATCACTGATCCACCCCCATGCTTTACTCTGCGCATGCAACAGTCTGGGTATTACGCTTCTTTGGGGCTTCTCCACACCGTAACTCTCCCGGATGTGGGGAAAACAGTAAAGGTGGACTCATCAGAGAACAATACATGTTTCACATTGTCCACAGCCCAAGATTTGTGCTCCTTGCACCATTGAAACCGACGTTTGGCATTGGGATGAGTGACCAAAGGTTTGGCTATAGCAGCCGGGCCGTGTACATTGACCCTGTGGAGCTCCCGACGGACAGTTCTGGTGGAAACAGGAGAGTTGAGGTGCACATTTAATTCTGCCGTGATTTGGGCAGCCGTGGTTTTATGGTTTTTGGATAGAATCCGGGTTAGCACCCGAACATCCCTTTCAGACAGCTTCCTCTTGCGTCCACAGTTAATCCTGTTGGATATGGTTCGTCCTTCTTGGTGGTTTGCTGACATTACCCTGGATACCGTGGCTCTTGATACATCACAAAGAATTGCTGTCTTGGTCACAGATGCGCCAGCAAGACGTGCACCAACAATTTGTCCTCTTTTGGACTCTGGTATGTCACCCATATTGTTGTGTGCAGTTCAATATTTTGAGCAAAACTGTGCTCTTACCCTGCTAATTGAACCTTCACACTCTGCTCTTACTGGTACAATGTGCAATCAATGAAGACTGGCTACCAGGCTGGTCCAATTTAGCCATGAAACCTCCCACACTAAAATGACAGGTGTTTCAGTTTCATTGTCCAACCCCTGTATATACCTGAATCACTGGAGGCTTTCCAATAGATCCATCAGTTTGGCAAAGCAGTGTGTGTGAAGCATAAGAGTCATTCCCCAGTACTTGCAAATGCAGAGACACACATATACACAGCAGTGGACATTTTATAACTTTAGTTATAGAATGTCCAGAGCTGTGTATATGTGTGTCTCTGCATTTACACACCAGTGGGCATTTTATAACTTTAGTTTGACTTCCCTTTACTGGTTTTATTGTCAGGGTGTCTCAGAAGTGATTCTTTGGTTCCTTTTGTTTTTATACACGGAATTGTTGGCTCACATTTAGTTTTCTCACTAAGCTGCTTATAGAATGCTCACACATCATAGCATATTCTCCGTCTGTTATTCATACTGATTTATGGTGATCTCAGTTGCACCATAATATGGTGGTGCTTCAGTTTAAATGTAAACTGTGGTGTCTCTTTGTATGCAGCTCCTTCTACTCTGATATGCCTTAAAAAATCTATAAATAAATAGTACCAAGACATGGCTGTCCACCTTAACTGACAGGCTGGGCAAGGAGAGCATTAATCAGGGAAGAGAGCTGTAGAGAAGAGAGGAGCAGAGATCCACAGCTCACATGGCAGAATCTCTCGATAGGAAAACTTTTACTTGTGGACACCACAGATCTGGCCTTTATGGAAGAGTGGCAAGAAGCAAGGCATTGTTGGAAAAAAACGTCATTTTTAGAGTTTGCCGCAAGACATGTAAGCCAAAACAGCAAACATGTAGAAGAAGATGCTCTGGTCAAATGAGACCAATCTTTCTGGCCTATATGCAAAACTACGTGGGTGTAAAGCTAATACTGCACATCACCCTGAACACACCATCCCCATGGTGAAACATAATAGTCGTAGCATCATGCTCTAGGGTTGATGGGGAAAATGAAAACCGATTAGAGTGAGTAAAAGGCTTGAGACTAGGGCAGATGTTCAACGTTTAGTTAGAAAAAAGCACATTCAGGTATTTGAATATACCAGTCCAGACCCCAATCCAACAAAACAATCTATGGCAAGGCTTAAAGAACGATGTTTACAAACACTGTTCATCTAATTTAAATGAACTTGCAATACTTAAAGACAAAAGATTGAGTAAAAATGTCACACTCTTTATATGGAAAGGTGGTAGACACATACAGTATGTATATACAATAAAAGCCATCCTGCTATGACTGCAGTGAAAGGTGGTTATTCAAAGTACAAAATTTGAAAAAAAAAGATATAAATACTTATACAAAAACCAGATTTTAACATTATCTTTAATCTGAATTTTAAACAAGGAAAGAATCGCAGCCCTTACTGAAAAACATAATGTGGATACTATTTACATGTATCCTTGTGGGCTTTGCAACTTATTAGAGGGCAACATGGTTCCTTTCCTGATCCACATGATGTGACACCACTAATTAAAAGGTGCCAGACTATAAAGTTTCAATTTGCAGGTGAGCTAATTGAGAACATTCTTTTTAGAGTTTTAGAGTTGAGCAATCTAAGGTTTTCAGCACTTTTAATAGCATTCAAGATAAACACAGATTTGTTTCTAAATATGTGTAAAAGACACCCATGCTCTGCTCTCCCTAAACTTATCTAATCTGTTGCTCTGTCTTCTGTCTTTTTCTTCTTCTTTTTCTGACTTCTGCATCTCTTGCTGTTCATCCAACCCCTCGTCTTCTACTTGGGGAATGCAGTGATGGCTTCAAAAGGCAAAGTTCGAGGTGAGTCGTGACTACTGCTCAAGTCCTCTGCTTTTCTTTTTTTCCAACTTAAATCTTCATAGGTACACTGACAGTTCTTCTAGGTTTTAATTGTAATTTTTCGACTCACAAAATGATCATTAATTTCATTTGAATCTATGCAGGATCAGAATGTGCAGTTTGTTTATAAAACACTTTCAATATTATATCACAACAATAAATCAAAGTTTGCCTTTGAGCCAGTGTAGATTTTCAGAATTATTAGTTAAGATATATAATCTCATATATAATTTATTTATCCTAAGGTCATATGGTAAGAAGCAAACAAATATTACCATTGTAAATCTTCTTCATCATTGCTAATCGTAATAAGCAACTTTTATATAACTGCTATAACTATGTAACTCTTTTATCAAATGAATACCTTGTGCTTATTCACACATACAAATATTTACTCACTACTACTACTTTTTTTCTCTCATACTGAACATACTGGCTTAACAGGAATAAACAATGGAGAGCAACAAAAATATCAAGATACAAATATATGGTATGGTTCCTTGATGAAGATTATAGAGCCAGACTGTGGTTATATTAATACAAGGAATCAACTGTAACAGAAGAGCGAAGACACAGTCTTTAGATGAAGTACCCTAAGAGTCATTTTCATGTATTCAAATGAGAACTTGTGTTGTGGAGTTAGAACCTCATATGAATTCCTGTACATTCCTTAATTAGGGATACAACAATTACCAGTTTTAATAATCATCAGCATTACATTTTCAATGTGTAGTAATATGGTTTTAAAATAAAATTACATTTTAAACCCTATTCAGATTCTGTGCAAATGAAAAGTCTGGGTTTTCTGATTGTCAATCAAATGCAACACCCCACATGCAAGAAGAGGGCGGCGACAGTAAAGGAGGGATCTTTGAACCAACATAGAGCACCAAATGTTAAAAGTAGCTGTATTTTGGACTTTGTAACTTGACAAGGAAATTTTTCTGAAGATGTTTCTTTCTTTATTGCATCACCACTACCTAGCAGTTAGCGCTAATTAAGGTAACTTATATCAACTTATATCGGCTTTCTTGTGTTAAACATGGAAGCACAGCCAAAATAATATGATGCCTTAAGCAGTTAAACAAATACAGAATCTTTCCTGAAAAAAATTTCACTTTCTATTTTTGATACATTCTTGGTCTTTCTGCTACCCATTTTTGTTGTTGGATTTTTTTTATAGGATTTATTTTTATCGTTGGTCCTACTTTTCAGGTTGGTATTATAAGAGTTTGAATTCAAGGTCTTCCTTTTGAAAAGTTTTCAAGTTGTGGGAAAAATGTGGTTTACTGTTTACTCCCAAATGTTGTTGCCTCCACAATTTCTTCTTTATCCCACCTCCCCTGTGTCCTCATCAGTAGCAATAGTATTTAAAACATGAACATCATTTTCCTCTCACCAAGTCACTACAGTCTTCTCATTTTCCTACTGTGTCTGAATATTTTCTTCATTCAAGCCCTCTCTCAAGCCATCAACATCCAGCTGCATGTATTACACTGTAATATCTTATTCACTGTTGAGTCCCTTAACTCTTTAAAGGCCACGCTTACCAGATCGGATGACTCCACAGAGATTCTTCTAATTTCTTAATAGATTTTAAGAGATTTACAACTAAGCCCAAATCAGTTGTACCTCTCTGTAGTATACCATAAACAAGTGTTTTACAGTAGTTTAAACCAGATAACTTTCCGTTAGATTTCTTTTATGATTCTAACAGTTTCTGCTTAGTTTTTCTTTCCCATTTTTCCCTGAGTGAAGGCTGATTTTGATCATTTAAAACAATGTAACATACCAGTATGGGGACAATGTAAACACCAATCTATAACTTAAAGTTAACAAAAACAATAAATAGAAATCCAATCTTCATAATCACTTTTAAATATAAAAGGTTTAGCAAAGCTAGGCAGGAAAGGGAAAAAAAAACTGTTTAACAGCTTTTGTAAACTTGGCATTGTAAATGGAGGCAAGAAGGATGGAACAGAAGAGGAAGAAGGGAACACATGATCATAAATGCACACACGGGCTGATGAATCCTCAGTGAAAACAATGAAAACAATGGAGACAATCGCAGGACGAGGCAAGCAGAGCAGTAAAACCTGGTATTATATGCATGGAGAGAGACTACCAAAATAAAACTGGATAGGATATTGTCATAATGCGTCTTTCTTGTGGTGGTCCAGAGGCAGACAAGTACAGTACTTGAGAAGGCAGAGTGGGATCAAATAACTCGTCTTTATTCTAGAGTTC
Organism: Crenichthys baileyi; assembly: GCA_036173005.1. Classification (NCBI taxonomy): domain Eukaryota; kingdom Metazoa; phylum Chordata; class Actinopteri; order Cyprinodontiformes; family Goodeidae; genus Crenichthys; species Crenichthys baileyi. Next base: position 25,162 of record JAHHUM010002529.1, read on the forward strand.
ACTCACTTGCAGGCGAGGAGCAGAGGTACAGAATCCAGAGCACAGGTATCCTCAAAAAACGGAAACAATAAGATCTGGAGCAGGGCGAGTATCCAAAGGCACGACAAAATACATGGGAGAGACATAACGACACCGCAGGGAATAAAGGACAAAGACAAACTTAAATACAGACGAAGGTGGACAAGAAACAATAGGGCAGGTAATCAGGGAAAGCAGACACAGGTGTGGAACAGGCGTGCAGCAAGACAGAGGGGCAGATGAGGAGCCAAACAAGACAAACAGTAAATAAACCCAAGGGACCAGAAAACTATGATAATAATAATAAAGAAACCATTCTAAGTAAGTAGGGAAGCCACACTAAGGGAACAAGGGTGAGAGGAGAACACACTGGGAGGGAGAAGGAAACCAGAACAGTCAGGCAAACAAAAAATAACCAAACATGAATACAAACCAAAAACGAGAAACCTCTAGCTAAAGTAAAAAAAAACACAAAAACACAAAACAAAGTCCAAAATGTCACATCCTGACAGATATGATATATAAAACACAAAGCAGCTGTATTAATGCAGACACACAACTGAACTAAGTCTCCAAATTTCATACACCAAAACAAAAGATATCAATGCAGCAATATCCTTTCTTATGTGTAAATACAGAGTATACCTATATCCAACAGGTGTCTTTCAAAAGATGCCGCAATTGAATCTTAACATTGCAGTGTTTTTATTGCTATTGGGAACTGTCTGTACTCCGTTTCACATATTTTAACTTATCTGATTTATGTGACTGAAACAGCTTGATATGTCTTCAATCCTATTGATAAAATTCTGGTGTTTTGATGCAGGAAATGTCTAAAACATGCAGGATTGTTGGCCCTAAGAAGCAGGATTGAAAAAAACCTGATTAAAATTTATGCATACAGTGTATTCTAATAAGCCGATGCGTTCTCTTCCTTCAACGATGGAAGAATATACATAGGTTCATGCTAATTATTAAGAGTCTGAAAGCCCTCAAGGTATGGGATCTTGTGATATTAGGACGCAACAGTATTTCACTTCAAAGTGTAGTCTGTCTCTCGAAAAGCTATCCAGTTGTGGTCAGCATTGCTTCATCTGTTGAAATAAACTATTATTATGAAACCCTTGATATGAAGGTAAATGGTTTTAGAGAACTTTGTTTTGAAGTAAGACTAGAAGTAGTTCTCGAACTACCCTGTTATGTTGTCAGAGTCAGGCTACCTGACAACAGTTGCTTACAACAATAAATGGCAAAAGAGTGACGTGAAAATAATCATTTTTAAGCAGTGTGACAATACTGGTAAAGTTAGCATCAGCTTCTAAGCTTAGTTAGTGCTATATTAAAGAGCTTGTTCACAGTTTTAAAAGGAATTTGGACAGCATTTGTTTAGTCCAAAATCTATAATACTGAGTGAACAGAATAATTTTAAGAGATTCCTATTTTATTTGTAAAAACACAAAAGGTGAGTATTTGCAATGCAATTTTCAAAACAATATAAATTTACATTCTAAATTTTTCTAAACGTTTTGCCATTCTCATGAATGCAATATGTTCCATCTCATCTTATGAGCTAGACGTATGGTTACATCTCTACTAATTGTCATTCGTTAAGTTAAATGATGCATTTGCTAAGAAAGGTGCATGGTGCGTGCACATAGTCCTAATAAAGGGGTAGCATGAACTACAAAGTAACTGAATAATAACTATTTGAATATTAAAAACAGTTTTTTAAACTGTATCAAAAAATTATTCTCTCAGCGATAGATATCAAAAAAAATTTTATGATGTCATGTTCAAGATATGTTCCAGCTGCAACTTTGTGCTGTGGGTGAATAGACACCAATCATTCACTGCACACCTTTGTGAGGAACAGAACATTGAAGCAATCATGAAATCACTGTCTTTTTAAGGTTAAGATACACATGAAATGTTCTAGGAAGACCATGCATTTTGCTGCAGCCAACTTTATTATTTTCTTTCTGGCTAGCCATGAGAGCTTCCGTGACTTTCACTTTTTCCTCATCCTCAGCTCCCTCTTTTCAAAATTTGGACTTGATTAATATGAGCATTAACACCTGTAACCTGCTCTCTGATATACTGATAGACTGATGTCTCTGTTGGATTCCTATACTTAGCAAGAAATCATGTGAATTTAATCTTACATTTTAATAAGAGAATGGAATTCATGTTGAATTCATTTTTGGTATAAGAATAAAATAGTCACAGTGAAAAGAAAGTCCATAATTTACATTTTGTATTTGTAAGTTTTTCACAGACTTTTTCCATTCATTCAGAGTGTACTTTATTAAGGCTGCCTTCATTTATTTAAGCTTTATAGTTCAAAAACAGTTGTTTTTGTCTCTTCCTTTTATGCCTTTTATTGTCTTGTACTATGGTAATTTTTTCTTCAAACCATGAAGCCAGTTTGTGTTGTTCTGACCTTTGGTGGTAACAGTTCTCTTGCATATTTAGTTTAAGGCTTTTTTGGCAGTCTCTCCTCTTATTTTAAAATCTTGTCTATACAGCTAAGTAGCTTCTAGGGGCTAACTCTGTGCTTTGGACCTCACTAGAGCCCCTCAGTTGAAGTCACTTAACTACCTTCACAAGTACTTTATTAATTCCAAAGGGAAATTAAAAATTTTTAGTAACATGTACCTTTCTTCAAAGAGTCATTATAGATTTTGATTGCTGTTGGCAAGAAGGATTTCCTGCGGCAGTGTGTCTTGCAGCACACCTGAAGAATCTTCTCACTGAAGTCACTGTTTTTGTCTTACTTTCATAAAAAGGATGCTCAACGTTGTCCATTATGTTCTTCATTTTATGCACAATCAGCTATAGCAGCAGGCTTCTTTATCAGCATGTTCAGTTTTTATTTTATTTTTTAAGGTCACTGGTTTTGACGGTATACACCAAGGTATAATCCTCCACCATCTCTACCTCTTGTTTTTTGATGGATTTAGTGTTTGACATACTTCTGTTTCTCCTGAAATCCACAGCCATCTTGTCTGCTTTATTCACATTCAAGGTCAGATGATTGTTACCCATGCCACTAAAAGGCATATTGTCTTGTAAAATGTTGAATTAAAAAACATTACTCTCCCGGTTAATGATCTCAAGGTATACCACAGTTTTAAAAAGCTATGGTTTCAAAACCATCAAAATATTCCATAATACGGCGTCTGCGGTTTAAACTCCCTTTAATACGATACCAGAGAAAAGTTACGGAGTAACTGGAGTTTTGGAGAGGAGTCCGCACTCCCTTCCCTGTTTTGCCGCACTACCATACCAGTCACTCTCATCTCTCTTGTTTATAATAAAGATAGTCAGGAAACTAAAGGAGAACTGTCCATAACTGTTATTAAGGTCATGCTCTTTTGAAGCTGATTACCAATAAAGTAACATTTTTAATAGTCAACACACTATCTTTATTTGCCCGGACGGTTTTACTAATTGACTTTTTCGAGGTTGGACATTTCTTTGAAAGTATACAGAAAAGACAACAATTGCTTTATCTAAGCAACATGAGAATTGATTGTGTTTTACATAATAAAGAAAAACAACAGTTTACTTTGGGTCCAGCTGTTGTACACAAACAACTCCTTTTTTATTATCAAACATCCAATGACTTTATAATATTATATGTTTATGCATGCAGATAATTTTTTTAACATCCTCCAAAAAAACATATGATAAAGGATTCTATTTACATTTCAAATGCACAATCAACAGTCCTATTTCCTACAGTCATCACCAAGTAACAGTAGGTTTCTCGAATTATTTATTCATATGTATTCATTCTTCATTAGACTGATCTAAGCACAGCTTTGAGAGGATATCTACATTGTCAACCCTGGAGTCGTGAGCTCTGTCTCGGAGTTGCCGTAGAAAAGAACTGCAGTAAAGTCAGTTTGACGTGAGCCAAAAATGATAAAAGCTGTTTTTAAAACTAACATTTTCTGCCCACTGAATCTTGCAGTAGACTCCCCCCCTGGGGCAAAGAACATTTCCCCAGAACACTTTCAAATAAATAGTATCTGTCAACACATCACGACACATTAGAAAATCACAAAGTGTCATGTTGATGTGGGGAGTTTGGGAGTTTGTGGTGGCAGTGGTGCTTAGTCTAATTTCCCTCATGAAGGTAACCCTTCCCTGCGATCATCAAGCTCTCATTTCATATGAAAGCTTTCAAAATGAATCCATTCATGCGATTCAAAGTAATATATACTTATATAAAAATCTAGTCAAACACATTTCCCTCTAGATCAGTGTGAGGAAAAAACACAATAAACATAAGTTTTCCTGACCTTATGGTTTTGTGACATTTAATTTATAACACAAACATGCCTTCAAAGATTATATTGCTTTATTTTTAAACAGATGAAATATTTCAGTCTGGGTGTAGTTTGTATACCATTTTTTCCTGTTATAACCACAAAGTTCAATGTATTTCATTGGTATTCCTCCACTTAACTATTATGCATTGTTTTGTGTTCTTCACCCACATAACATCCCAATTATCCATAAAGGTCTGTGGTTCAAAGGGTATGCATACATTTGAAAGGCACTGTACTTGTCTAAGTTTATAGTTTTATCCACTTATTAATACATTTCTCATGTGTCGACACCTGCAAACAGAATACCCACAGGTGTATGTGGTAAAAACGAGTTGACTGAAAAGTACCATGTAGACACATCTTTTAATATAATATTGAATGAATAAATGTTTCAAAATTTTTTTGTTTGATTTTATCTATACCTGCTTACAAATGGCTGACAGGATTTCTGTGTCCACAAATGTCCCCCCCCCCCCCCCCCTTTTCCTGTCTTGATTTCATTTTCCTCCAGACCTACTTCTGTCTCTACCTAACTTGCCTTTTCTTTCAGTTTCTCCTGCTCATTTTTTTCTCTAGATAGCCCTGTATGAAGTATTTATGAAGGCCAGGTTTACCTCTGTAATAAAACCGAGATGTCTGACCTTGGCTTTGAAAGGATAGCGAGATCCCCAGCCATTTTGGACTCAGAAAGCTTGAACTCGGGCAGCTTACATGCAGAGAAGTGATAGAGCTTTATATCTCTGGCCTTTAAATAAATGTGGCTGAATCAAGGGTGAAAATACTGGGCAAATTACATGTATCAGGGAGTGTGTCTGGTCACCAATTTAAAATTAGTTTGTGGGCTTTTACAAAACCTCATATATAGAAACGGGTCAAGGAAAGATCCTTGTGCAAAAGTTAGAAAAAGGTAGAAGGAGCTTACTTTGCAATGAAAAAGAGACGCTGTTGTGTGGTTCTTGACATTCCCATACCTGGATATAGTCTCAATGAGTGTTTAAAACCTTAACACCTTCACATGCTGTGAAAAAAATCATTTCAAAATAAAAAATAAGCCTTGCCAAAATGAAAAAGCCTCTCTCAGTTGTTAATTCTCAACCAGCATCTCTAATAAAAAAAAATTATAACAGCATGAAAGCTATGTAATATTTTGCTTACCTGATTCCAAGTGCTGACTTGGACATCAGGTTTGTGATGGCAGCACTAACAGCTGCCCAGTCTAATTACCACATATAAATCACAACAGCCTTGTTATAGCCAACCTCTCAGGTGATGGATAATTATTTTCATATCTCCAGATCAGATGCGAATGTCATGAGGTGGTTGTTCGCCAGCACTTGATACAGAACTAGCTTCGCCCTCGGCACTGTGGGAATCCTAACTCTGTCAAAAGAGCCGCTTTGGTTTAGAAAATGCACTCTCACAAGCAAACACAACTTCTCATTCTCAGAGCAATATTATGCAGTTATAACAGAGTAGAAAGTGAAGAAACAAGAAGAGGTTGAATTAATTTAGTTCTCCTTATTGTCTGTTTTCAGGTACTGGCTGATTGTCTGCCAATTTTCTAATAACATTATATACTGTGTCACAAAGAAGTTAGATTACTAATTTGATTCCTTCCCATTTTTTTGCTACATTTAAGGTTTTTTGGTGGGAAAGATACAGATTTACACTGCCATTAAAAAACGTCCACCTGTTTTGCTTTTTTTGGTCACATTGACCTGTTTTAGATCACCATATAGATTTTAATAACAAATAAAGATAACCCATTTCCATCCAAAGGGGTATTTATGTATTTATTACGGGAAAAAAAAAGCTGTCCAAACCAAACAGGTCCCATGAGAAAAAGTAATCCCCAACAGAAAATTAAAAATTGGTTTTACCACCAGCTTTTTGTGCACTTGCAGAGATGACAGGGCAGATGAAATGAATAAACATTGGCGCCATGAAATTTCATCACATGGCTTAAGATATTTATTGTTAACACTTTTATGTTGAATTAATTAGAATAAAATATGACTGTGCTGTAGTTAACCTATAGATTTGACATAATATTCTGCTCTATATTATATCATACTTTCTTAAGAAAGATCTTTTCACTCCATAACTCAGCAAAATCAACGTTTTACTAACTTCTCTGAAGCAGTCAATTAAAAAGAAAGTTATAGCCTGGCTTTATGCTTTGTTTGATTTAGGAAGCATTGCCCTCTGTAGCTGACAATTGCGCCGCTATTTTTGTTTTCCATGGTAGCTGGCATTGATTTTTTCAGTTAATGTAGAACAATTTGTAACTCAAATTGTAGCCCAAAATAATGAAGAACATATCCTAAAATTCCATATTTGGTTTTAAAAGGACAAATCCTAATAGTCCTTTCACACTACTGCCTTGCATGGTATTAGGCAAATAGCAAACAGCTCAGCATTGCCTTTCTATGTATCCGATAAAGGCCATTTGATCTCCATCTAAACCAGGCTGCCACGGACAGTTTGGGGTAAGTAGCTAAGCTTTGCAACTCAAAGATGTAACATCAATCATTCAGAGCCAGCACTGCTTTAAATTCTATGTAAATGGTACTCATACGTTGCAGCACTAAACCGAAAATAAAGTGTCTTCATCTCATACTCTGATATAAAGACACTGTCTGTGAATCACTCATCTGGAAAATGCTGAATATCTGGGGTTGCTGATGTAGCAGAGGAGATGGACTTATCTTCTGCTTCTTCAGCAAATAATGATTTGACCACATGGCGGCACTCATAGGCTGTATATAGAGCACTGAACTCTCAGCCCAAGATGGCCAGGCAATTATTAAAACAGTTGTCACATTGTGTTCTATGTTGCCATGTTGACACTGTGTTTTGAAAAAACACCTGAAGGAGAATTTAGTAGAACATCAAGTCCTGTTATATGTTTGAGGTCTGTGTGTTGCATGGGATGCACCCTGTTGTGAAAAGTTCCTATATAATAGAGTTCTGTGAGGTGGAGTTGATAGGAACCTGCTTGTGTGCTTTTCCATGACATCACTTTCTGTGTCACTGCTTTTTCTTTATTTCTTATCAAAAAGAGTGACAGATTATCTGGGAATCACATGGCACTACTCCTAATTCTTAACTGCATTAATCAGCAAGCAATTTATTTCTTAAGTTTGACCTTCAATTTCAACCATCACCCATCTTAATGTAAGTAAAGCATCTCCATTTCATGGTGCAAGATGAAGTGATGCTTTATTGGGTCATTGCTGCAACATTTGAATCACTTCTTTGTTGATTCTGTAGCAGCTGTGCACATTCTGGGTTGAGCTGCGGTGCTCATGTGGCAGAATGTTTTCATGCGTCCAAAGATTTTTTGGCAGGCTGGTTTATCTGGAAATCAAATTGTGCATGCTACAAGAGTAAATATGTAGGAAGACAAGTGTCCTTTTCTCATGTCATAATGTCCTCCATCGCACCTGTAATGAAATGCTGATACACAATAATGGGACAGGTATGTGTGAAAAAAAGAAAACGAGACAGTGACGTCACAGTAAAAACTAACTTATTCTGTCAGGATGCAGTAGCACTCTGTAAATTTTACACCATTCATTATACACACAGGCTTTACAAAACACGGTCATACACAATTCATATACATGACAGGACTTAATGTTTATAATAATCTGTGTCATCACCTGTTTTTAGATATACCAACCCACTTGATAGATAAGAACATAAACTTAGTGACAACCTTAACTTCAACTTTAAATTTGCATTTAAAAGAAGGCAATTTTTTATTTCACTGTGTTTTATTACCAAAGGAGATAGTACAATCCCTTCAAATATCTCAATTTATGTGCCTTACAAAATGTAAAAAGATAAATTTCAATGGGCTATACTTGTTTTTTTAAAAGAAAAAAACACTTTTCTCACACTGATGATTACTTTTTATTCTCTGGAACATGTGATATAATTTCCTAGTGAAAAATGTCATCGCCAGAACAATGCTATACACACAACCTGTTACTGAGAAAGAAGAGGGTGTTTATGTGAAAATTGTCACAGTGGGAGGAAGAGACCCAGAGTTAGTGCAAGGAGAGATTATGGACTTGTCTGAGGTTAACTTCTGTCCCAGGAACTAACTAACAATGTTTTCGGCTCATGTTTGGAGACAGTGATCTAAAAAGAAGCTGGAGAGTTTTTTTTCCCTTTCTCAAGGACTCTGTGACAGGATACATGCCTGGTTGATGAATTCACACCAGCTCCTGAGATGATCAAACTCTTGACCTTGTACTGACTCTCCAATCATGGAGCCCGCCTCGCTGGCTGACGCACCTCAAATCAGTCAGTCTGAAACCCTTGCAGGGACCCAGCTGGGTAACCACCTGTGTAACCCTATCGACACTAACTGTTCATGGCAAAGCTGTCATGTTCTATGTAATCCTCCGCATCTCATTCATGGTCCTCCTACTAAGATGCATTTTTTAACAGAGAGCCACTTGAAGTCAGGTTCCATATGATATAATATCTGATATGCTGCTGTAAGATGGGGGCTAAGGCTAAGCATTTTTTATATTTGAATTGGTCTTTTTTTTCCAAGTTATCATTAAGAAAGTGTATTTTTATAAAACATTTCAACTTGTATTAAATTCCACTCTTCTGCATTACTTTTTTTTAATCTCATGTAGAAATTAATTTAAAAAATGTATTCAAAGGTCTTAATTTATACTTGAATAAATTGGGTGTTAAAATCATTTGCTGAAGTAAGCTTATAGAGTTTAGAAAATGTTCTGATCTCTTAATAGCCAAAGTCTAATTAAATTTTTTATTTACATTTAAAAGCAACAAAAGTTGACCATAGTGTTGTACCCCAAAAGGTCCAGGAATATGCAAGTAAAACAAGACAAAAAAAAAAACAAGCAAAATAACACATTATTATAATAGAAATAAAGTTGAATTTTGGCTGTTGCTCCCCTATGTGAATGTTTGTTCCCAGAGTTCCCATCAGCTTCCAATATTGTGGATATTTAATGATGGACAGTTACACAATTTTTAACAGTCTTTATCAATGCTGCTTGCCCTGCACCATATACTTAGCTGTTTGTCAACCTGACCAACTAAGCCTTTTCACCGCTCCCCCATATATCCAAAGTTTTCTTGATTGCTGTGGTCAGGAGCACCTATCTTCGTCCATCTTCGTAATCAGAGCCCCAACACAAACTATCACAATGGAAACCCTGATGAAAAGGAAGACACAGAGTTGATTACAACTTACTGCAGCCATTCCAAAGATTGATGCCTTCAAAACCAGTCATTAAGGAACTGCTGAACACACAATCCCTCACAAATAATTCCTGTTTAATTGACAAGCATAGTCTGGATAAATGTTTAGATTTAATGTACCTTACTGAAACCTGGCACCGACCTTCTATCTTCTCTAACATAACTGAAGCCTACCCTGTTGGTTACACCTATCTCTAGACAGCCTGCAGCACTGGTTGTGGTAGTGGTTTGTCTGTCATCTACTACAAACATCTGGAAATATCTCTTTTACCACCTCTTGATTTGTCCTTTTTTAATGCTTGGTTTTTAAATCGAAATCCCCCTTCTTAATGGTATTTATTCTCATCTTATGGCCACCTAAACCAAAGCCAGACTTCATTCTAGATTTATCAAGCATCCTATCTAGAATTTTGCCCCTCATCTGCTATCATTATGTCATTCGGAGACCTTAACTTCCACGTTGATTTACCTTCCTGCAGCTTTGCAGTAGAATTCAATCATCTTCTCACTGCTTTAATCTCAGGCATCATGTTGAGGCTCCCACACATTACCTAGACTTGGGTATTAACAACTCTGCCCCTCCCAACAAACCCTTAGTGTATGATCTGGGTATCTCTGATCATATGACAGTCTCTTGGAAATTACCACGTGTGTTTTTGACTGGACTGCATATGTTTCCATCAGAGGAGCCAAATCAAAGATCCATACAATGACTTGTGGCGTTCCTCAAAGGGTCAGTCCTTGTCCCTAGCTCTTCACACTGTATGTGCTTTACATTTTCAGGAAATCAGTCGCTGTGGAATCTCTTTTCACTGATGTGCTCATGCTATACAGCTTTAGATTAAAATGGACCATCAGTCATCTTTTGTTTCTCCATCCACTCCAACATCAACCACCAACCTCACTCTCTGCCTGGAGGACATAAAGGCATTGATGAATCTAAACATTCTTCACCTCAACAGATCTAAAACTGATGCTATATTGGTTGTCATAATGTGTCAGCTCCAGTCATCCTGCATCACAGCCATACCATTTTCTGGACAAGACATGCAACTCTCTCCTGTTGTCAACAACCGTGGTGTTTGAAAAAATATGATCACATAACACAGGTTTTACAGACCTGCATTGGGTCCCTGTCCCAGTCAGAATTCAATACAAGATCTGTCTCCGTGCCCACTAGGTCATACATGATAATGCTTCCCCCTACTTCCAGGGACTGCTCACCCCACACAACACAACATGCTCCCTCTGCCTGAAAGCCTTATCCCTTCTTCACACCCCCAGGACCAAACCTTTAACCATGGGGGACATGGCCTTCTGCTCAGGAGCTATAAAAACTACAGGTATTTTAGTAAAATTTTGTGTTCAAATACCTAAATGATTTAGATCAGTCTCTGGGATGAAAAATCTTGAAAAAAGGGATATATCTAGAGAAAAATGTTCTCTAGGAACTATGTTTTTGATAGTTATATTTTATTTGAGCATATTCTGTCAAAATGTTAAATGTTAAACATTTACTCCAACTTCATATATTCATAAATAATAATAATAAAAAGTCTATTTTCAGATCAGAGACCATTTTTGCACAGGAATTTTATAATAGTTGTCATCTTTTTCGTATAAGAAAGTCAAAGGCTCACTGGTTGGACTGAACAAGTTCTCAGTAAAAAAAAGGAGACTAGAGTAAAAAATATGTATCAGTTCCTGACTCTACAAAGAGAGTAATGTTTTATTTCCCTGTTGTCTTTATCTGAGCTCTGCTTAAATGGTAAATCACCACATTTGCTTCTCTATACGATTGCCTTGGTGGATATTTTCAAAGCATGTAGACACCTGAATTTGTATTCTTGCTGTATTAAACCAGAATTATCCTTTAAATTTCAATTTGCATTGATGTGATCCCAAGTCTGCAATCATCAGTCATGCTTGGCCATCCTAAAAGGTGACTCAGCTAATCAAATCTTCGGTCTGCCTCTATCCATTCTGTAATCTGGTATTCCCAGCCATACATCACAGCTCTGCAGCTCAGTCGAGCTCCGGTCCTGTTATAAAGGTCAGTAGCTGCAGGCTGTCCGTCTGTCTGCGTGCATCGCTCTCTGTTCTCTGCGTCTTGAATGCCTAAATAAGAAAGGTTAGTAGAAGCAGCTGCTCTCGCCTGAAAGGTCATGAGAGAAAGTTGACAAGATACATCCAGAATAAATCTTCCATTCATATCACCATTAGTTGCTCAGTTATTTGCTCTGCCAAAACCTAGTTGGTGTTGTTCTCTGTATATCTCCACTAAACAACCTGTATGATTGTAGTTTGAACCAATAAAAGTGTGGAAGCTTTGGACAGTTTTGAACTTCATTTAACTCAGCTAAAAAAGGAAAGCTAATTTTATGATATCATTACTTTCTAATGGCATGCAGATGAGAGCATTGTTGACCCGGCTTAGCCTCGGCATGTCAGTCAAGGTGGAGGGCAATTAAACTGACCCCACTCTTGGCGTGAGAAAGAGCCCAATTCAGCCTAATAAAGGAGGTAGGATCAAGATAAACTTGAAAGACAGGAGAGCATCAAGAGACAGAGAGAATGTGAAAATCAGCGACAAAGAAAGTGGAAATGCCACCCTTCAGGGATCAACCAGAGGAGGGAACGTGACAGCAAGAGAGGGGAATAAGAGAGAAAGGACTGACTGGAATGGATATGAACTGGAAAAGTCAAGGAAGGAAACTCAAAGTAGGAGAAAGAGTGGAGTTGAAGTGAGAGGAGAACCTAAATTTAGACATGGAAATCAGGTGAGAACAGCTGCCTTCTTCCCTCAGGAGGTACATTTAAATCAGGTCTGGGTGGCCATATGGGAAAATGGAAGAACTTATTCCACTGGCCAATTAGATGCACTGAACACTGTGTAGCTCTAATATAACCATCATTGTGGCCCCTTTGGCCCCTTCAGTCCCTCTGGATGTGTAGCAGCAGACAGAAACAGGCCTAAACTCAGAGATCACTTTACTTTTGTACTTGGTAAAGGGACAAAAGAGAAAGAGGAAAAATAACGAGCAATAGTCTACTTATATAGAAGTGGAAGATTGTCTGTTATATCATAAATACGTTCAGACATCTCACATTTTAGGTGTTTTATTGTGATCACTGTTTGTTGTCTAGACTCCAAGCCCTTTACCGCTGAGGTTTTGATGAACAAACAGGAGATTGATGAATAAATCTTTTCACCCAGGGGCCAATAGGTGGGTACTGGGTAGGTAGAGGGATTGAAAGAAGATTAAGCAAGCAATTTGTTCTCATTTCTAACTAATTACAAAGTGAAACTTTTTCAGAAGCTTACAATAAGCTTTTAACAGACCAGAAAATGCTCAGCTTTACACTGCCAGGTATCCTTTAGCAACATAAGTTGACTTTAGGCAAGGTAAGGCAAGGCAAGTTTATTTGCATAGCACATTTCCGCAACAAGACAATTCAAAGTGCTTTTCATGATGACAAAAAAACATAAAAATGTACATTGCTGTGGCATGATAACAGAAAGTAAAGAAAAGTTGGACTACAAAGTGAAATTAATTACCTAAACTTTTTTTGTAAATTCATGACAAAAAACGAACTCCCTGCAGGAAAATTTAAATCCTTAACCCACCTTTCACCATAAAATCAAATGTTTCTCACTGGGAAGGAGGTAATTGCTTAGAACCCATTACCCAGACGCCTATTATGTGTCTGGGTAATGGGGGAATATTCTTTTAAAATCTGTCCACGTCTGGACCAAGAGCCCGAGGTTTCTCAGTGCTCTGTAACCTTCCCTCTAACTCTTGATAGGAGAGCCTAGCTCAGCCACTGCCTGTCGGGGAGGGGTCTTCTGCAGTGAACTGCTTCTCACTGTATACAGTGAGGTCCACCTCGCTCAGTTCTAAGATGGAAACTCCCATATCTTTGTCCCAGCCATCTTTGTCCCCCAGTCTTTATTTTAAACTTCATTTATGTAGCAGGACCTTTTAAACTTTCACAATTTTAAATTTTTTGTAATTTTTGATTTTTAGGCCTTTGTGATAATTTTATGCATTTAATGCTTTTAGGCATATTTTCTTAACATAACATCAAATGTTTTTCCCTGCGGAGGAGACAACTCCTTAGAACACCCATTATGTGTCTCAATCATGGGGGAATATTCCTTTTAAAACTGGTCCACGTCTGGACTTTACAGCTGCACCAGTGAAAAACTAACAGAAAAAATAGGTTTGTACAGTAGAGATGCATTAAACGTTTGACAAATTTCTGATCTCCAGTTTTTTAAAGTTTCTCACTGATTTCTGATTTCTACACTGTAGTTAATTATGTTTTGTTCCAAACTTCCTGCCAGTAGCAGCAATTGTTGTTTATATATTTAGAGCCAAGGTGATGTTGTAACGTTTATTACAAAGCAGTTGCTGTATTATGGGTTTTACTAATTGTTTTTTTTTTGACAGAGACACAAATTATGGAATGTATATTTATCTGTCACATTTTCTATTAGTAATTAGCATGGTTAGCATTAGTAATTGTCTCTATGTGTATTTCCTTGAAAATGTAGATCCTTACCTTAACAATGAAATTTCCAAAAAGTTTCCAACATTTCCAAATCCAAGATGTCCCATAACTGAAAGCTCAAAATCATAAAAAGAGCAACTTTGTTTTCAGCCTTGCTGGTATCTGCTGAAGTCTAACTTCCTATTGTGAAGTAGCACCCTGAATGAATGGCAGACGCAGCTCTATTGGATATAGCCTACATATTCCTTTTTATATAACGTCTCCCAACTTTTATGCCAAACAACTACACATAAGAAGTGACATATTTATACCATATGTATATAAAAATATAACACAAAATTTTAGACAGTAAGAGGTTGACTTTACTTTCAATTCGAAACAAATGTCGCATCACTTTACATGCTTCACTTGACAAATTCAAAGTAGTTTATTTGGTAAGGTAATAGAAGTCCTTAGTTTAACTTTTAAAATGTACATTATGTTCTGTAAATTTTAGAACAGGAAATTTGGTAAGATTTTGCATGCAGTCATACCAGTATAACCTATGCAGGTCTTGCTTGAATGACCCTGAAAATTTTGTTTATCACACCTTTTACTTTCAAAATCAACAACACTGACTCATTTCTAGCTATCAATATGTGGCAAGAAATGCCACTGGAAATAAAATAGCAGAGGAAGAGGCATGGAATTTTACAACCAAATAGTTAGATTGTGAGGGTGAGTTTGCTGGTGTTCTGTGAGAAAACCAGGCATTCTTATGTTATTTGTATTTGATATTTATTTTAACTGAAAATTTGAATAGAACAAATTGTTAGAGGAACTAACTTTTCTGAAATCATTCATGTTACTGCAAATTGTATGTTTATGTGTTAATAAATAGCAGATCAATTCAGGCCGCTGTCCTATGAGTTTGAGATGTTAGTAAAGAGTTTATATCACAACAAAAAGCTCATCCTCTAGAGTGTCCTGGGCTTCAGTGGCATTTTACAATGATACTTCATTTGCAGGGAAATTACATAGTCCAAAATCTCACTTAATGCTGCCATTCGCTAAATAGGTTAACTATTAAATTCCTTTAGTGGTTACACAAAGAAGCTAAAATGCATCACACCCAACGGTATGTTGCCCCATTGCATGAGTGAGAAATTGAAAAAAAGTAAGTGATTTAAAGAAGCCAGTCATACAAGTATTCTAAATCATCAACAGATCATGCTTTATACAAAACTTCCATGAATAAATCACATCCTAGCCTTCCATAGCTCAGATCCATTTTTCCTTCATTTTTCTCTTCTTCCCTTTCTATCTCTCACATGCATGATTAACCTTGGGAGGCCTTAATCAACACTGGAAATGACCCATGCTCCTTGACTTACCTTTCCATCTCTCTTCTTTCCTTTACCTCATCCTCTTGGCTCATCCTCCCCCACAACTTCCTTTATGATAGGGTTTGCCTCACCAGCTAACCCAGAAGGCAAACACAGTTTGAGGGTCAGTTTGTCTCACTTCTGCAATACATTACCTGCTGTGAAGTTACCACAAAATGAAAATGATTAAAACTCCCAGGGAAATTCATTATCAGCTAAAACCTGCCTTTTTTGGAAGTTTTTTTCTTCCTCAAGCAAGTTTTCCTTTCCATGTTCAGATGAGGACATCAGTCAGGCTTTCTTCCCTTCACACAGTTTTTAAAATCGTTCCTCTGGGGATGGTACCAGGGATAGATTTATGGATATTACTTTTTACTTCTCCCCCAGCCTTCTTCACATTCACAGATGCATTCCTATAACAAAGTACATAGACTCGGGCAACTCTGTGAGCTGTCCAGGGTCCAGACAACTGCAAGGTAACTATTGACAGCCAGTCACAACAGCGCCTCATCTGTGGTGCTGAAAACGATCTCAATTCAGCGTCGAGGTCACGGATGAAATGTATAATTAACACACTCACTGGATGCAGGCATTAACACACATCAGCATCCGTGCAAGTCCACTGAGGACAGCTTTCTAATTGGTCCTTTTCACTGTAGCTAAGGTTTCAATACTTCTGGCTAAACACCCCCTGTGTGTTCAACGTTTGGGTCCAATTTAGCACACCATAATCACTGACCAGCCTCCCTGAGTGTTTTCTTTGTAATTAGGGTCTTAAGCCTCTAATTATTATTATTTTTTTCAAAGCCAAATACGGCAAATGTAGGACAAATGTCCTCTCTTTTTACTGATGTTTTAGAGGTAGAAATGTACAGTGCCTAGTAGTATTCATACCTCTTTAGCTCTTTTTGCATTTTGTGACATTAAAGGCGACAAACGTATCTAATGTGATAGATCAACAAAAAGTAGTGCATAATTGTGAAGTTGAAGGAAAAGGCTCACAACTTTCAACACTAAATATCTGAAATGTTTAACGTGCATGTATTTGGCCCCGTTTACTTTGATACTTAATAATCAAATTGAGGACCTTCTGAAAGAACCTAATTGGCAAATGGACTCCACCTATGTGTATTTTAATCTCAGTATAAATGCAGCTGTGCTGTAAAGGCCAAAAACAAATGTCAAAAAAAAGAATAGTGAATAAACAGCATCATGAGGATCAAGGAACGCAGCAGACTGGTCAGGGATATAGCTGTGGAGACGTTTAAAGCAGGGTTAGGTGATTTCCTTAGCTCCGAATATCTCACTGTTCAATCCTTCATCTGAAAGTGGAAAGAGTATGACACAACTGCAAATCTACCAAGACAGAGCCATTCACCTAAACTGGCAGGTTGGATAAAGACGATTTATTAGAGAAGAGACCAAGAAATCTGTGGTGACTTTGGAGGAGCTGCAGAGATTAAGAATTCGGGGGGACAATCAGTTGATAGGGAAACTACTCGTTGTACTACACACAAATCTGACCCTAACAGAAGAGTAGCATGACGACTTTAAAATTTTTGTTTTATTTGCTTAACTGACACGGATACTGTACAATAATGAGTTCTGCAAATGTATCAGAGTTAGCAAAATAGCTATTTTCCATCTGAGGTTCCTGGATAAGGAGAAGCACAAAAATAATTTTCACAGTTTAATTTTCTAGATGTGCAAAGCTGGTATAGACTAGCAGCTGTAATTGCAGCTAAAGATGGTTCCACAAATAATGTACTCAGGGGGTTGATGCAAATACACAAATTCAAATTGATTTGTCAAATGTTGAAAACCATGCATCTTTTATATTCTACTTCACAGTTATGCACTACTTTGTGTTGGCGTATCACATAAAATCCTAATGAAATACATTAAAATTTGGGGTTGTATTGGGAGAAAATTTTAAGAAGTTTAAGGAGAATGATTTCTTCTGCACGAGACTGTAAATCTTCCAAAGCTTCAAGATGCTTTCCTCTTATGTTTGAATTTATTTGCTCATCATTCAATAACTGAACTTAATTAAATGCATTTTATCGCCAAGGAAGTCCTAAAACTTAAGCTTTTAAAAATGTGCCATCTGTCGAAACCACTCTACTTCTACGTCTATCTCTCTCCTTCCCAGCTCATCTTCATCTGATCTTTCTCGTTGTGTCATGTTGCAGGCGTCAGTGGTCAGTATCCTCTGGTTCAAAATGTCACCGTGACGGAGGGTGGAACGGCAAACCTGACCTGCCGTGTGGAGTATAATGACAACACCTCCCTCCAGTGGTCGAACCCAGCACAGCAGACCCTCTTTTTTGGGGACAAGAAAGGTGAGTTTAGGACTCACAGCACACATTGACACCCACACAAGAGGCACAGAGGCGCTGTTTTAATGTAGGCTTGTTTTGGCAGATAAACTGACAAAATAATCCTTTTTTTTCCATGTGTGCTTGCCACTGGAACAAAGCACTAGTCCCACAATTTCACTGTTTATGCTTCTGGTTTGTTCTCTATTTTCACAACAGGGGCATTCGTAGTCCAGACAAAAACACACACGCATGCCTTTAAAAAATCTGTACAGTATTTTATCTAGTGATGGATGGTATGAAGCTATTATTACCCTTAGCTTATCCTTAAACCTCTTTCATACACACACACACACACACACACACAGGTATCCATGTTTCACTAGCTTTATGTGGACTTTTCAGTTACTTCCATTGTTTTCCTTGATTTCTAGGGCCTGACCCTAAACCTAACCCTAACCAGTTCATACCTAACCTTAACCCTAACCCACATAACCATTTTCCCCCTGTGTGGTCCAGGCAAATGTCTACACAATGGTGAATGTACACACAATGTTGGTGTCCCGTCAGGGATTGATCACACACACACACACACACACACAAATAGATATAATTTTACTGACACACAGAAATACTCTGCTGAGGAATACTTGAGGGTCAGAACTGATATGACCATCTTCGTTTCTGACTTCTGACTTGTACACCCGGAGCAGAAAAACCAGGAGGAGGAAAGGGGATTGAGGGGGTTAACATGCCATGAGCAATGTAGGGACTTTAATGTTGTTTGTTTTTTTGTGCATGACCCATTTTATGCCCAAGTTGGAACTGTTTATTGTAGCAGATTTGGAAAGATACAACAGGAAGTTTAAAGTCAGATTTCTTATGTTTCATCCACCATCAGGATCAGTCTAAAGGTTGACTGTGTGTTTTCAAAACTGAACTGACCAAACTTTATTTTTTTTATTTGAATAAAAACATTCTTTGATTTAGAATTGTTCATTTAGACTTTAAATCATCAGGACATCTCACACAATGAAAATCAATCATTCCTGCTAAAATAATTAAACCCAACCAGACAAACAGTGCATTTTGCGGTATTATGGCCTCTACTGTCACGTGATTAAATATGTTGCTAATATTTTTAAATTTCATATTTTGTCAGAAAATCTCTGGCATTAAATTGCAATTGTTCATGTTATTTAAAACATTATGAATTGGGCTACTTTCTAAAAATAATTTGCCAACACAATGCAAACAATTTAAATGCATACTTTTACAAAAACTTTCTTCTGTTGTTAATTTTTACAAAATAAAATGTAAATATAAAATTTTGCACTTTAAAGTAAAAATTACATGTGTGAAGTGACACCTCAAACTTGACAAAAATAAACAAAATTAACCTTTTATAATTTATGCTTTTGCAAATAAAAAAGGCTTAGTATTCAGAATGTGAAATGTTGTAGGAATGAATGAATGTGTTAAGTGTATGTACTATTTAGGAATTGGTTTAATTGTGATAAACTTAGATGTTTACAGTGGGTACAGAACTAAATGTAATGTAAATGGGCTGAAGGAAAATTTATTTGTGATTCTGCACAAAGTTTGCACACTAACACATGCAGGCTCAGGCAGGCAGTTTGTAAGTCAAATATGCAGTAAAAGTGGGGGGAAACAGCAGACAGACATCTTGTCTAAACTCAGGGGTTATTAAGCAGCTTTTTTGCAAAAAAAACCTATTGTAGTTTTTTGGGGTTTTTTTCTAGGTCATCATTAACTACAGGATTAATTTCAGTTGCTCATGTATGACGTGTGTGCTGCTGCAGTTTGTAAGGAAACCTGAAGAGCTTCTATACAGCTGTTTATTGACACATAAGTTGAAATACCACCTAACTGTAGACCAGTTTATTCTTTGAAAAGGTTTTGGAAAAACGTTTTTGAACCAGCTGATTTGGCAATACTTGGGTGCTTTATCTTCCACGTTTATTTTGAAACAGTAGCACAGCACAGCAACAGAATCTGAACTCTGACTTAAAGGCACACACGCAGAGACACTATTGCAGACTGAAGGCTCTAACAGTTCTGACTTTTGTCAATTTAAAGAAATTAAAGCAATAATAATCATAAAATTATGTGTTGACAAAAAAAAACATTTGTCTTTGGATTGTTATTGCTGACATCAATTATGTCAACAAATTGCATTAGCAATAGATAAATGCAACTCATTTTAAAACAGAAAATTCCAGTTACTAAAATAGATTTAATCAAGCTCATATTATAAATGCATTGATTTTGAAATACTTACAAGACAAATATTTTTGGATTATTTACGAAACAAGCTGTATTTGTTGCTTTTATAGTGTATCAAAATATGGAATAATTTTAACATTAAAATCAACATTTATTGTGTTTATTGTAGCTGAGACAATTTCATGTGTGAAATTGGAGTGACTGGTTAAGACAAGAGTCTTACCCTGTGTAATAATTACCAGTGTTTATGCTAGAAAACTGTGCATTCAGTAAGATGTTTGTTCCATTACAGAATAAACACCTTCAAAGTGACACACAAACACAGTGTGGGTGAGGCTGGAAGCGACCAGCGATTTAATGG
This sequence comes from Crenichthys baileyi, assembly GCA_036173005.1. Classification (NCBI taxonomy): domain Eukaryota; kingdom Metazoa; phylum Chordata; class Actinopteri; order Cyprinodontiformes; family Goodeidae; genus Crenichthys; species Crenichthys baileyi. Next base: position 45,575 of record JAHHUM010002529.1, read on the forward strand.
CTAATAGGTAAAAAAGGTTTATTTCTGACCTTTCCCAACATCTTAGTAAAGTCCTCATAAATGGAATTCATGGCACTTATTTTGTCAGGTCATGCCAGCTGAAATAATTGTGCCCAGTGCGTCTCTCAGCTGTATTAGTTGAGTGTAATAGAGTATGAATCACACACTCTTGTAAGTGTCTGGATTAAGCACATATGGGATTTACACAGTCTTCTTCCATTATCCTGCAGCCCGTTGGGTTTCCTTGTCCATTTCCATGTGAGTGTTCATTTCACATGATTGTGATTGTGTCCAAGTGTGTCAGTGCTGGTGTGGATTTTTTGCATATTGGAAGCAAATACATGCAGCTGGAAAGCATTTTGGTTCACATTTTCACTTACATGCCTCTTTTCTGAAAGAGCGGTACTAAAAAGCTCCATTGAACATCAAATTCAACAGTTGATGTTCTCTGCAGGTTATTCCATATCACACCAGGGGTCGAGCTTGGGGGTCTATTTCATGGCATTTCCAGTGCTGAGCTCTGAGATTGAAAATGAAAAACTTGCCAAGGTCTCTTGTATTATCAGAATAGCAAAGGGGGTAGTACTGAGACTCCAGAACTGTAATGCTCCTCTTTTCGCCCTGGTGGTGTATTTATGTTTGTTTGTGTGTGTATGTGTGTGTGTGTGTTCTTTGGGGGGGGTTGTCTTTCTGATCATGGTGAGTTCCTGATGGGAGCATAGATATTATGAATGAATTTTCAAAAGTGCCACAGGCTATGTGAGAAAGGAACAAAGTCTCAGCTGCAAATGCCTTTGAGCACATAAGGTTTCAGATAATTTTCTTTGCTGTCTGTTGGGAGGACGAAGGTGGGGGATTAGGCCAAGCTGCTGAAAATACAATCCAAACTTACCAAGTTTTCTGCATATTTTTCTCTGTTGTAACTGAAAAAATTCTCTGCTTTTGGAGTGTAGCAAACTTTGATCTGTTTTTTCATTAAAATCAGCATTTATTAGCTGACATAATTACAAGTGCGAAGTTAGAGTGACGGTTCTTGCATAAAATGTAATAAATTGCTATTAATCTTTACAAAATTTAAAGATAAAGAAAAACAGAAAATACCTTGAGAAGCTGCTGTTGAACATTATGCTCCTCATATCCCTAAAAGGGGGACAGAGGATGCTGTAGCCCGCACCTCTTTTATTTGCATTTGGACTCTCCAAGCCACTTTGCCAAAACACTTTTCATACACTTCAGTTCTGCCTTGATTCCATCCAGAGGCATATAGTGATCCAGTAGCCACATCACCTCAGTATCCCAACCTGGCTAAATTATCTTGAACACGATGTCCTCAGCAACAGGCATCGAGCAGTATAGCTTGGCTTACCCACATCCCCTGCTCTTACCATCAGTAATGGAGAACCAAAGGGCTACATGCTTAGTTCATTCCCATGCTTAGTTCACATGTTCACATTGCCCAGCACAAAGTACCCAAATACTGATATGACATAGCCACCTGCTCCCTACTATAAGGCGATGAAGGGTAGTTCTTTTCGAGATACAAAAAACTCTCACACTTCATCCAGCAGTGTAAGGATAAACATCTGGGGTCTCATGTACGAAGCGTACTTATGCACAAAAATCTTGCTACGCAGTGTTTTACGCACAACTTGGCATGTACAAAAATGAACATTGCGTGAAAGTGTGCAGTAATCCATGCAAGCTTTTGACCTGCCATGAAAAGGTGGGAGAGCCACGCAAACTTTTTTAATTGACAATAATTAACTACAGAAAACTAAAACTCACTTAAATCCACTGAAATATGACTCCATTCAGCTTTATTTAATTTATAGAGCACCTGATGCTTTTTCATGAGTTTGAGTTTTTGTGGTTTAAACCAGAGTGATAAAACTGAATTACATTTAGCCTCATACAATAACGTAACACACCTCAGAAAATGATGGAAACAACCTCAGTCGGATGTAAATTATGAAACTTTCTCACCTGTAGATGGAAATGCTCACATGCTCACACATGTCCATTAATAGCTGCATAAAGTTGCGCATAACTTTGGAATGATGGCAGCTTTGGTACAGGTATGGAATGATGGAAGATGTCAGAGGGAGCGTATAATCACAAATCATACTGATCTGTCACATGATGATGCATGGCTTATTGGCTGGTTTAGATTGCCCAGGGCAATTGTTTTGGAGCTTACAGAGGGAAACCAAGAGGAACCATGCAGCTCTGGTGCCAGTTCAAGTTGTCACTACACTACAGTTCTTTACTGGAGCTTTTTAGAAGGAGCTGACTGACAGGTCGGGTATTTAACAGTCATCCCTGAGCCGGGCCATGCCAGACATATGGGTCGCCTCATCCATATGTTGCTCACCTATAAAAAGTTACCCTAAACTGTGGCTCTTATTTGCCAATTTCTGAATGCAATCACAGCTAGGGACTGCATTCATATTGCTATAAGGGCCCCATCTGTATGTGAATATGGATTTATGAAGAGAAGGCGTTTTCATTCAATATATGTGCAACCTATTTATGACGCACGAATGGGTCTCACTAATGCAGTGGCACGTTGGCCTCCTCAGCTCATGATTCCTTTATACAATAATAAATATTATAGGTGTAGGGCACAAACCTCAAGCAGACTCTGTGCGCAATGGTTGGCTTCTAGGTGATTTTCTATTATTTTATGTGGCGTCCTGAATGGTTTTAAAGATTTAATGTTCTTCACACAGTGTGTGTCTTCCTAATAGAAATATGGGAGAAATATTCACGTCATTATAATGATCAAGATTGTGCTGTAATTGAGCTTAGTGCAGCGGCTAGAGTGCTGTTTGTATTGCATGCAGATATTGTAGAACTTAATGGGTTCGACCCACCAACCTTTTTATTTAAAGTCAGGTTTGAGTCTCCGATGTCATTTAAGTAGTTGTTGGTTTGCTGTAACTTAGTACAAACATCCCTCATGGTGTGTAGACACAGTATCTCATAGCGTTTTTCCGCCAACAGGAACTGGTTCTTTGACTGTCACAGCACCGTTGACATGGTTAATTGGACACGTGATGGGTGACTTCCGGTTATTTATATTACTTTGCATATGTATTTAGGGGTGGGGACCGGGCGGTCCAAGTGTACCTTGCAGCTACGTCACATCCACTGCAAATTGGGATGTATGAAGGCTACGTCTGTGGTGACATGTCTATGCACAGTTTCGTACATCTGAATTTTTTTGCGCCGCATCTTTCAGGAGTTCTCCCTACCTCAAACTTTTAGTAAAAAAGCTGCATACTCTTTTGTACATGAGGCCCCTGGACTTTAAGCTACTGTTACACTATTTCCTATCTTGCTATGTATGCTGGAACTTTGAACAATGCGCTTTACATAGGTATAAACAAAAGGAAATAATGGTGATTTTGTAGAATATCAAGTCCTGTCATGTATTTAAAGTATGTGTGTTGCTTCTAGTGTTCTCCTATTATGAGTAGTGCATGTATACTGAGAACAAATATGTGGAATTCACAGTCTACTTCTGTATCTTCTGTGACATCACTGTCTGGTTTTACTTTATTTCATTTTTTTTCATATTAAAGAATTGACCACTTTAGAATTCAGTTGTAACGGGAGGTCAAATAATTAATAAATGAAGCAATCTTTGAAATACCTTGGAGTAACATAAGACAGCCCACTTACCTTTGATGAGTACATCATGCAGAAAAATCCACCAAAGGCTATGAGTCATCAGTAAATTTAAGTAACTTGATGTTTTTTCAGCATGCTCTCCTGTTAAACCCCAAGCTCACAACGGCAACCATCACTGCTGCAAAATTAATATTATTTTTGCATAATGTGTGTCTTACAACCTCACTGTACCACTGTATCAATGCTACAAGGCAAGGACATTTCAATAGAACAGGACCTCATACAACTATTCTGTGAATATCTAGCCGCACTGCCGTCAGGTTGCAGTTAGAGGAAAATGAGCTGCAAAGAAGTCGATATGGAAGAAACCTGATTAATAAAGTCATTTCATCTCTCAACAATAGACCCCGATGAATGGGATCATAACTGTTTTATGTGTAACGGGGGATGGGTGGTGGTGAAATATGCTACATGTAATGGTATATTATTGCTTTTGTGTTGTTGTGCCTGTTGTGCCACCTTTCTGTCAAAAATGTGCAGTGATGCGAAAAGGAATTTCCTTTTGAGCACTGTTCAAGTTTTTAAGTTTAATATAAAATTCAGCCCTCTGATGACTCTACTATCATGGATAAATGGGTATGTGTCATTTTACAAAGTAAAGGCACATGCAGTCCCTGTTCATGCTGCAAAGTTCTCCATAAAGCATTAACATAAGCATATTGCTTTTTCAAAGACAAACTCAGACAGCTGTCTACATTACAGCCCTTTGAGTGTGCCAGTTTCATGGCTGTTGTTGTTTAATGTCAGGGCTAAGACTCACCTCCAAGTCATTTAGTCGGATGAAAGAGATTCCTCTTGTCTCCCATCCTCTTAAAGGCGCAGTCTGTGAAGAGTTGTTTGAATTTCAAATAAGTCATTGTCCCAAAAGTAGCCAATTTTGTCCTTTCCATCACTCTCCACTGAGGAACTTAAGCTGGGCTTTGACAGACTGAGGGAGATGAGCGCTGGGCAAAAGGGATTCTCTCTTTTATAAGATTCAAAAGAGGCTAATATCTCGTTACAAATTGCTCTTTTGGTTTCATGTAATTCAGGACTTGATAATAGCTTTATTTCCTGGATGGTGAAATTTTCCAGTGAGGCATAATTAGAATTTCTTCGATATTCTTAAACTAAAGCCTATGTTTAATTACTTTTCAGGCTAAATTTACAGACCCATTTAGTGAACCCATCATGTTTGAGCACCAGCTGTGGTGTGACACTGAAATTACTTATTCAGCTTAGCTACAGTAATTTGCTGTCCATTTGTTCACATGATTACTCTTTTAACACTGACATCTGTATTTCCATTTTCAGTCTGTCCTGTTTTTAAACATTCTTTCTCTTGCCTCATTTATTTGTCCACCTCTGGCCTAAGGAGCGCGGCAGGGTAACAGTTTTCCCATCCATACTTGCTTTTCCCAAATGTAAAACAGTCAGTCAGTCATTCATTTTCTAGACAGCTTCTTCCATAGTGGGTCGCGGGGAAGCTGGTGCCTATCTCCAGCAGTCTATGGGCAAGAGACAGGGCACACCCTGGACAGGTCGCCAGTCCATCGCAGGGCACAAATGTAAAACATTTGTTGGAAATAATTACATATGTACAGTAGCATTTTGAAGCAACTTACTTGAGAGATTCCAGTTTTTGTATTAGATAAAACAGTGACAAGCTTTGCTGCTTTGGAAGGATTAGAGAACATATTCTCATATATTAGAGAATGTATTCATATACATTTTTATTTTATCTGGACTTAAGTCCTGACACAGGTAAAATATTTTTTCTTGTTTAAAAATACTATGGTAGCTCCTCCCCTTTTATAAATGCAGTAGTGTTTCTAGTAATGGTAATATATTACTATCACCACCTAGGCAAGTCACTTAAAATTTTTGGTATAACTGAAATTATTTAAGATCACAGCAAACATTTCTCCAACAAACTCATAGTGTATTTCCACTTTGTTTTACAGATCTTTTTAGCATAGACTGTGTGATTAATACTTTTTATGTTAAGATTTTGTTCTATCACTGGTCAGGTTTTAGGTAACACCTTCTTACACAGCTTCTACAGATTCCAGTAGTTAATCCGAATCTGATTACCTGAAGTCCATTATATATGTATAAAGTTTTGGCAATAGGATTTCTGGTTATTTTACGATGCTTTTACACATTAAATGTCTCATTGCACTTGTTTCCAATGCTCAAAAGTGTAAAATTGTGATAGCAATAATTTGCATTTTGCGGATACCTTTATGATCTTTAGTTAGACTCTTTATGGCTCATTGTTCTACGACGGCAAATCAGCCACACAGAAATTACAGTGATCATTCAGTGAGTCTACAATTACACAGCAGGGTTGGCTCACTTGCTTCGTAGCCGATACGATGCATATCTCGCTACATTACCATTGCTTTGATACATTAGCACTAAAGTTGCCTCAGTTATAATAACAACTAGAACCACCAATCTGTGTGTAACATTTATTTCCTCTTACATGTACATCTGGCTCATTGAGTGTATAGATTTTCTAGCTATATGATTGTTAATCATCAATTTACATTCATGAAAATGACATCAAACAAGAAAAAAAATGTTTTTCCTCTTGAATTAATGTTTTAGAGCATTCATTCTCTCTGTTAGATTTAAATTGATTCTTGATTTTTTTCTTAAGAAGGCCTTGTACAGTACTTCCAGCACAAAGATACTCCGTGCCCTTTAAAAAATGAACAGGCAGCTGATAAGCTTATCACCCTTTCACAAACACACACCTTTACTTTCACAAGCAGTTAACAGAAAGAAGCAAAACAGACATTTTCTAAGTTAAAAGCAATAAAAATCTGTCATCATTTGAAAGAGCCACACTTATAACTGTTCATAAATTTGATAATGTAAACTTGGTGAGATTTGAGTGTAAAAACTACAATAGCTTAGTGGTGTTGAAAAATATCCAAAAATGATGACAAATTACCCCTTGGCATATCATAATAGTATACATAAAAGTGGCTGTGTTGCCCATGCCATACAAAAAGGTGTTTCTTTAGTAAAAACAGTTTTTTCACAAGATAAACTCTACTTTCATCTTTTATCTGAACAGATTACATTTTACTAAGACGAACATTTAAAATTATTTATCTAGATTTTATCCAAAAACTGCATTTAAACAGCTACATTATCACTCACACTGGGGCTCAGTACCAGATCTGTACTGTGTGAAAACAGATTCAAAAGGTTTACTTTACTTAGGCTTACGTTCCTTTGGGTTTTTAACTTAACTTCCATAAAAAAGTAGTTCTTACTGTCATTTATGTAAAATTTCTTTTAATATCTAAATGAGTAATAACATGTTAATGATGCAGAAGAAAAAAATCTAAAATGCCTTCTATACTGTACCTGCGGCCATTTTTGCCAATGTGCAATGCCACCTGCAGATTGATTGAATCTGTTTAAACATTAAGATTAGTGTTATGGGTGAACAGCTAAGGGCCAATTGCTCGATTTTTGGCCCCCTGAGCTGCTGAATATGAAACTATTCAGTCCTCAGATGTCAAATATTCAGCTGTCTGAATCAATTTTCTGCCTGTTTATGGTTGTGTGAGCATTCGCATATGTGTGTGTAGGCTTGTAATTGCACGCATACGTGTGTGCACATGGAATGTCAAGCATTCCAGCTTCCCACTATGAATCCATGAAAGCTTTGATGCATTCAGAGGATCAGCACCTGAGCATTTAGAGGATACTTTTAAAAGTTTTCCATAGTAAATAGCAAAATAAGAAAAAACGGAAAGACTATTTTCTTATTAAAGAGATAACAGAAGTTTCTCTCAAAACTTAATCGTAGCCGGAAGGTTAAACCTTTGAGACAGGTCCTTTTCTCCTCCTTGGAAAAGTGCCTTGGTGAAACATCCTTTCATATCAGCCTGAAGATTGGTACGATGTTCCCTCTGATAGAAAAACACTTGACTGTAAATCTCCAAAGATCCTCAACAAAACCTCTCTTTCCAAGACAAGGACCATAAAACATGAGAGGAAAAAAAAAGAAAAATGAGACAAAATGTAGGCCTTGATGGAATAAAGGAGTGGAATTAAAGATGCATTTTATTAGAGAGCTTTCAGAACTTTTATCACCTATAGAAGAAACTTTTTCTTTGACCTTGCGCCTCTCTTTGCGTAATGTCTTTGTTTGAATAGAAACATTCAGATTTTTAATTTTAAAAAATAAAAAACTTGATCTTCTTTTTTGCTTTTTTCATTGTGCTAATTCGAACAGAAAATTATAACAACTAAACGCAGAGATCTAAATTTGCTGCTAGTGTTTTATCATATAAATCTGAAAATCTGGCGTTTGGCAAATGTCAGCTCTGTTTGTACAACAAAGCAGGTTAAGGTGAGAAGGAGGTTAGATCGTTAAATAAGGCAACTGATCCAGTTAGTACTGTGTATTATTACAGCTACATATCACTCATAGGGGTATTCCTTAGGCAAACAGGAATACTTTTCCCATCTTTAGGCACTAACTTATTCTGTCTCGCTTGAAAGAAAAGTACAGAGCTGAAAAGGAGAAACAGTAATTTTTTTCTGCAATTTTTATTTTAACTTGCGTATGTAATTTGATTATTTAGGGTTGCTTATTATTGTCATTGTCATTAAAGTCTTGCCACATAAGTTAATTCCTTTGTAATGTGTTTCATTGTTTTGGGGTTTTTTTTTTGTTTCTTTTTTTGGATGTTCTTTTCTCTGTGCATTTTGGTTTAGACTCCGGTCTGTAATTATTTTGTGTTTTGGTCCATCTCCCTGTATTAAACTGTCACCTTCTCTCAGTGCCCTGCTCTGGTTCTCCCTCAGCTGATCTGTGTGCGCTTGATGGTACTCACCTGGTTTCTATGTCACTAATCACACCTCAGTATTTAAGCTCTCTGGTCTCAATGTTAAGTTCTGGTTTCTTCAATTGCTCTCACCCAGGTTCCATGTCCTTTTCTTCTAGTGCCACTTCTGTAAGTCTTTATGGTTGATAATTAAATTATACTCTCCATAATGTTCCTCCCAATGTTTTGCAAGCATTTCGGTCCAGCTCAACCATCTTGACGCACATCAGGTGTAGAGACAGACTATTTGCATTACTGCCACTTACCAGCCTGAGTGTGTGCATCAGTGTAACCAGTGGGGGAGAAATGACGGAACTGAGAAAGATGCGATTAGATGTATTTTTTTACTCAGTATTTTTTCCTTCATTAATTGATTAAAATTAACGTGGTAAAGTCTCTGCCCTATATACAATACTTTTAAAAGGCTTGAAATGATAGCAGTACATACAGCTCATACCACTTCTGCTTTTTGACGTCAGGAGACAACCACAACCAACTGCAATGTATTTTCATGGGGAAATTATGTGATAGACCAGCCTAAAGGGTAAATATCATTATTTTATCCTTTACAAATAAGAGTATGCAATGTTTGATGAGCATTTGTATTCAGCCCAGTTTACTCTGATACCACTAAATACAATTCTATGCAACCAATTGCCTTCAGAAGTGACACACTTAGCAGTGTTAGGATCTAAAACATTATCTCAAGCTTTCAATTTCTCATTGAGCATTGTGCATTTTATCAACCCAAATTATAGGGATTATGGCCCACCTGCAAGTCTACCACAACATTGGCATCCACTTAAACTGACAGGCTGGACAAAGACAGCATTAATAACTAAATTAGCCAAGTGGCAACTCTGGAGGAGCTGTAGAAGAAAGCTACTATTCACAGAAAGATGTTTGCCGTTTGCAAAGGTCATGTAGGGGACTCATCAAATGTGGAAGATTGTGCTCTGCTCAGATGTGAAAAATGAACTTTTAGGAATACATGCCAAAGCTATGTGTTGTAGAAAACAGACTGCAAATCATACCAAACACACCATGAAACATGGTAGTGGCAGCATCATGCTGTGGAGATGCTTTTCTTCATTAGGCCAGGGACGCTAGTTCATGGGAAGATGGATGAAGCTAAATACAGGGCAATCCCATAAAAACACTTTTAGAGGCTTCAGTAGTCTATAGACTAGTGAAGAGGTTTACCTTCCAGTAGAATAGCCCTGAATATGCAGTCAGAGCTACAGTGTACAAATGGTTTAGATAAAAGCATACTAATGTGTTAGAATGGCCCAGTCAAAGTCCAGGCTTAAATTCTGTTGAGAATCTGTGGTAAGACTTGAAGACTGATGTTCCGAAATCCTCTCCTTCTAATCTGACTGAGGTTGAGCTCTGTTAAAATTAAAATGGGCAAAGATTCCATCTCTTTATTTCTAGATAAGGTGGTAGACAGAGTTGCAGCTATAATTGGAATGTATTTACTCAGCGGGGCTGAATACAAATGAATGACACTTTTCCAATATTTGTATCGTAAAAACTATGTGTAGTTTTCCCTCCACTTCACAATTGTGGGTTATTTTTTGTTGGTCTATCCCAGAAAGTGTAAATAAAATACACTGAAGTTTATAGTTGTAATGTGACCAAATGTGAAAGCTTCAAGATGTATGAATTATTTTGCAAGGCACTGTACAAAATATTCCCTGCTTTTTATATCAAGGCTTCTGTTCTACTGCTGCAGAAAAAAAAAAATCCTCTAAAAAATGCTATAGAGTTGATTGGCAAAAGCTGTCTCCTCAGTGTCCTGCTTCTCACAAGGACTTAATGAAGTGGGGCTGGTGACGGTGTCCCACTGAACTCCGCACGGCTGGTAGAGACTGATGAAAGAAAATCATCTCTGTCACTGGAAAAAAAATCTCTGCAAGCCAACTACTGTATGGAGAATGGCACATTTTACATATCACAGAACCAGCTTTGCCTCAGCAAAGTACAACAGGTATTGGAAGTTGAGGAATGACTCAGCCTATATGAAACTATTCAGTAAGAATTGTGTTCTGTTTGCTTTGCTGTCCTTCTATTTTC